>JAPYYV010004623.1:0-24013 GCA_030522625.1 Copidosoma aretas
AGGACGGCGTTTTTCCTCGATTGAAGAAATAAAGGCCGAATCGCTGAGAGTGCTCAAGGAAATACCAAAGAGTGAATATCAAGAGTGCTTCAAAGATTGAAAAAAACGCTGGCATAAGTGTATTATATCTGTGTGGGACTACTTTGAAGGGGACCACATTGATGTAGCCGAATAAATAAATATTTTTTTGAAAAAACCAAAATTTCGGGTACTTTTTGAACACACCTCGTATATAGCTCCCCTACAACATTATTATAGCGCAAGACTACTGGAGTATGTGCTGCATTATACTACGTTAGTATGCGCATGCTCATACTGCTGTTGCTGCAGATTCCTCTACGTGTTGCTGTTGTTTTTGCAAAAACATGATATTGTTGTGACACCAATTCTTTTCAATTGCCATAAGTTTTTCGGAATTTATAAACATATAGCATTCAGGAAGTATAAGTATCATAAATATTCTACAAGTGTTTTCAAAAACAACAGCTGATAAAGAAACCTAGAAAATGAGTGATTATTTGTAAAAAACATTTCCAGAAAGTTTGAATTTATTAAAATTGTACGGTAATTAGGGTGGCTTTTATGATCTGTACTATCAGATTTTCACAGCCCCGAAAATACCGTTGCTGTTATTTGTTTGAGGGCAGTCCGGAGATCGTTTACGTTTCCTTCCTTATCGACACGGTCAACTTGACTTAACAGCTTTACAACATTATTTATTAAAAAATTATTGAGAAAAAAATTTGGAAACAAAGATTATTGGTAGCTGTAAGCTATAAGGACAAAAATAATTTCCCTTGGATCAAATCGACTCTGGCCAAGTAGATAAGATATTTTACTTTAAATCTTAACGTCTAAGGCCCAAGTCTCGGTGCCGCATGTCGACGAAAGTTTTTTTTTAAATTTATTAATTTTTTTCCATATAATCTGATCTTATGTATTCACAAAAGCAACTTTTTTTTGCCGCAACAATTTTTTTTTTTTTAATTTTTGAGAAATCATTTTAACGATGAAATCTACGTGGATATCCATATTGATCCACGTGGATTTCCATGTAGATATCAACGTGGATATCCTAGCTTGTATAAAGAATAGGGATGCAGTCTTAAAATTTCTCTTATCATTGATTTGATAAATTATATTTATAATGGATGACTATTTCGAGCAACAATTAAAGTGGCATGAAAAAAAAGAAATCGTGTTGAGAATTTCAGGAAGTATGGTTCCCATAAAATGTTTCGTGATAGAGTTGAGGTACAAATTAAGGCTCTAGCTAAACAGATGTTATGGCTCATTTAGGCTCATACTCGTCATGTATAAAACTTTTTAAGTTTTCGGACCATTATTTCGAGAGGAAAACCTTTAGAGATACACAAAGATCGTTAGTTCACCGCAAAGGGGATGTAGATAATATTTACTAAGGACAATGTATGAAAGTTACTGGCATAATTACGACAATAATTACGCGCTTATTTATCCGGAGAAGCTTTGAATTTTATTAGGCTGATTTGTCTTACTTACGATTAGTTTACGAAGTGAAGTAATGGGCTGAGAGAACATAAGCGTACGAGTCATGAGAGCCTTATACACACTAAGCTCTTTTAGACAAATGATGTGTACTTATTGTACAGTTTGACGCAGCACAAAGCTCTAAGAGCTCGAAGAAAGAAGGTGAGCGAGCCCAACCCAATTGCAAAGAGCCAATACAAACCGATAAACAATTATTTTTATGGTAATGATGTCGGCTTTTGCACTCGGATTACCTGATAAAACACGACAGAACTTTGATTTTGTAATGAATTTCACATAAATTTTTATTAGTATTTATAAGGTTGTGTTTGTACAAAATCTAAGTTGCTAATTCATTCCAAATATTTATTGGTATGAACAAGGTAAGCCTAATTTAAAAATTGATCATACAATTCTATTGTGTGCTATTGGGTCACTCATGGTGTACGTATATTTAGAGTAACATTCTTTATCGGTTTTTATAAGATTTGTCAAATAACAATGGTAAAGATTTTCTAATGAAAAAGTCAACTAAGGATAAAAGAATTAATCAAGTATTAACATTACCTTAATAAATTCCTCAAGAGCTCTGGATTTGACCCAAATAATTTCATATAAAGTTCACAATTTAATCAAGTTATGTCTCACCAATTGAGTTCCTTAGGTGTTCAAAAAGGTTCCTGTAATTTGATGGTTAAGTCTCTTCGACTTATCGATAAAGAGATGATCACTCAGAGAAGAGAAAAAGGACTCTTTTCATATACAATTGGGACTCTTTAATGTTAATCCCTATGTACTAAATTAATTCATTTTGAGTTTGTTTGGAATTCATTGTTGCAATATATACTATTGAGTTCTAATGGACATGACCACCTTTGTAAATTTTGGATTGATCGATTCTAACATGTACTCATAATGATTGGAACATATTTATAAAAATTATTTCTTCATCAAACATATTACAAAAGTGAAAATAGGCTTTCAGAGTAATACTTTTATTGAATAATAGTATATTTTCAAGTAGAATCGAGGTATTTATCAGTCATTTTGTATTCGCAAGGTCACCAAACTGCAATACTAATTGTACTGTTAACTCTAAAATTCAAAAAACTATATTATAACTAATCTAGTGACATGCAATTTTTTGCAGGCTAACAAGGACTAGCTATGTTTAGTATCAATAATTATAAAAAGACGTGCACATGAAGCTTATAATCAATTAGGAAATGGTCGTAAATATGACACAACAACATTATACTATCAATCAAAATCATTCTTTTAACCGGTTATTAACACAAGTTTTCTAACATTTCTACTGCAGCTGCATACCTCACTATTATTAGTAGTTTTTCAAAACTGTACACAATCGATTGGGTGAAAAAACTTGGAGACCTTTTGTTTTCACATCTTAGATTACGATACCATTTAAAAAATAATATAATTAGGAAATATTGTACTCTAGAGTAATGTCCTTCTACACTGTATATAATACTATAGTGAATTTGACTATACTTGACTATGCGTTACAATCTATAGCTTGTATTTATGAAATCTTTTAAATCTTTAGATATCTTACATTTAACAGTGTCCGAGCGAAAAGAATCTATGTTAATTACTATTGAATAGGTGATAAGAACTGATGATAAAAATGATTAAAGACCAGATTTTAAGACTTGTAATAACATTCAAAAACTGTCACTATTAGTTATTTTTTAATTTTATCTGTCTTGAATGTCGTTCCAGAAAATAAAAAAAACTAATTAGGTAGACAAAAAATATATTTCAAACGTTCAACTTATATGTATGATTATAGCCTCAGATTCGGACTTTATTGGGGTGCCTGTTCATACGAGGAGTCTTAAAAATCTTGGGCGGGCGATTCAAGTCAAACGTATGCATGTACCTATACATAATTTTTTGCAAACAGCGATGTACACTCCTCGTCTGTAATAAAACTGCATTGTATTATTCTGTTGTAGTAGTAGTGGTGGTAGTATTAGTATTGGATGTTTTAGTAGAGGTAGCATTAGTAGTGGTAGGGGTAGTAATAGTAGTGGTTATAGTAGTAGTAGTAGTGACAGTAGTAGTAGTAGTAGTAGTAGTAGTAGTAGTAGTAGTAGTAGTAGTAGTAGTAGTAGTAGTAGTGACAGTAGTAGTAGTAGTAGTAGTAGTAGTAGTAGTAGTAGCAGTAGTGGTACTGGTAGAAGGAGTAGTATTAGTGGTAGTATTAGTGGTAGTACTAGTGGTCGTAGTAGTTGTAGTAGTAGTTGGATTAGTGGTAGTAGTAGAAGTCATATTAGTAGCAGTGGCAGTAATAGTTGTAGTTTTAGTAGAGGTAGTAGTAGT
Source organism: Copidosoma aretas (assembly GCA_030522625.1). NCBI lineage: Eukaryota > Metazoa > Arthropoda > Insecta > Hymenoptera > Encyrtidae > Copidosoma > Copidosoma aretas. Next base: position 3,856 of record JAPYYV010004623.1, read on the forward strand.
AGTAGTGGTAGTGATAGTAGTATTAGTAGTAGTGGTAGTGGCAACAGGAGTAGTAGTAGTGGTAGCATCATAAGATAGGAAACAGAGAAGATGCTTACTTCTCTGCTTATGAAAAATTATATCAGTAAAAGTACACAGGTTTGGTTTTAATCGACCGCCGAAGATTTGACTTGATGTCTTAAGACTTCCAGACACCATGTAGAGGCATCCTTAATTGTTATTATTAGTGATCATTTAATACTCATTTTATTTTTTATACAACTAAGAGGCACTGCTCCCTGCGCGATCACGCGCCAACCACCAATATTCAATCAAACATATTTATTTCTATGATTTTTGAAGAAAAATTGAATAATTAGCTGTTTCATAATTTTTCAAAATCTCATTTTCAAATTTGCATGCTTTTGATCAGTCTTGACCAATCACAGGACGAATAAAAAGGCTTCAGTCACGTAAGGTTCAATCTTTTAAGGTAGGATTATTTATAATTGAATGAGCCAGATTAATTTTACTCGAGTATAAACGTAATAAAAAACTTTCTATAACTGCAGTTGGGAAATAATGTGGCAATCACAGTATTTATGTTAACGTATCCTCAGCTCCTAGTGCAGCAACATTATTTTTCTGTTTACTTACAAAACGTTCAGAAGCGTGCTCGAACCCCTTTCAAACGTGTGTTTGACATTTCTTCATTGTAAAAGTTGAATCAGTTTTCATAATTTCATGTACCTAAAACAAATTCATAACATACAGTTATTTTTATGCTACAGATGAAATGGGTATTGAATAGGAATTATAACGGGTTTAGTACCAATTAATACTTTGCAAGTTTTTTTGTTTTGAAACACCATTTTGTTACGCCTTTGACCTGACCATGAGTAGTAATTTGCCACATAGTCTTCCATTACTGCTCTTAGAGCGGATCTTATACAATTCCCTTCATTATTTCCACCAACGGACCTAATCATGGTTGAATAAAATTTAAACCATGTACGTAGCAGACAAAATAATATTTGTTAACCACTACGTTAATGATGTCAAGTTCTGCTGCTAATGATTTTTTAATCAAATCAGATGAACATGTTATGAGCGTCATTCTGCTTACGAATGCTTTTTTCGCATCCTCCGAAGAACTTAAAAGTGTTTCCAGAGCTTCTAAATCCACTACACTTTTCATTGGAAATTCTGGAAGGATGGAAGGTTCCACGTTTGCTATTTGGACATATGTCATTAACCTTCGGCCTTTTTTGTAGCTTTTACCTCTCTTAATACAAGACAAATACCGTCTTTGAATTCAGTTCTTATAACTTGTAACTCTTATAATACAACAAAAATGCATTTCCTAAATTAACTTTTTGTTACATAGCCTACAATGATAAAACAAATTCGAGGTTAAAAACCATAAAACATACAATAGGGGTTCATTATGTATTTGATTAGAGTTTAGAGCTACGTATTTCCTTCAAGTGCAGGTGCGGCTCTAGGAGATATTTGGATTCCCAACACTGCTCCTGGGGCCGCGTTCTTAGCAGATGTATTTACGACTTAGGTGAGTACTGGTTTTATAATTTGTCGGGGTCCTGAACCTGCGGCTGCTGACGTACTTGGGATACAATGCCGAGCGTGTGTGTTTGGTGAAGATAAAACTAAAATTATTCATCGACTAGAAATTGGGACTCAGTACTTTCTTCAAAAAATATAACTTATAGAAGAGCAGTCGCAGGTCAGTTGGCTAATGCACTAATCGGAATTATAACTGTTCAAGTGAGGTGCGAGTTCACATCCCACTCAGATCAAATCTAAACATTTTTCATAGTTGTTTTCGGCTGGGATATGTTCCCGAACCTTGCAGATAGTTCTGCACCACAGGGCGACCTGCATGTAGGCTCTGTGGGCTCCCAGGGTAAGTGCAGGACTAGTTAAGGTAGTGTGAGATCTAGGAGTGGAAACAGGGGGCAGAAAGAATGGGTTGTAGACGATGGGACAAGGAGTTAGGCTTCAAAGGAATGAAACAAGCTTTGGTCCACAGAGGTATACTGGGGGTCTTAGTCACGAAGGCGTCTTCGTGCATGCAATATAGAGTCTCTATAGAATGTAATAGAATATACACACATTGACGAAAAAAATATAACTTATTTACATAACAAGCATATAGAGGGGGTCCTATTTAAAATCACGCACTTGAATAGCTCGTCAGGATATCCACCGATCAAACAATGACTATTACAAAAGTTGTTAGGTTCAAAGAGGACATCGGACGGTGACTTTGAATTCGTCCTTGATCTTGATCATTTTAACATCAAGGTGAATTTTGTTATCAACAATCCTAACCATTCACCACCTATTTTATGTGAAATGCTGTACTGATAATAATAATCTTACTATTGGTGAAGCAAAAAAAAAAAAGGGACTAGTGCCGTACCTAGTGGGTGCATAAGCAGTGCGAAGCAAGTGGTTGTGTTCAACCTGCTAAAACTCACACGATTGATTATCAATCATTACCAAAATTAATAAAAATATTCCCCAGGTAATGTAGTTTCTTACAGTTTTTAAAAAAAATCTTGAACTCATCTTTGTTCAAGCAGGAAACAACGATAACTTAAATGCACAGAATGCACTATCTTAATCGAGAAAAGTCTGCTACAAAATATTGAAATCCAAATTCTTTTTTAAAAGTATTGTAACATCACTTATTATAAAATTATTACAAAGTTTAAGGTCAAAATATCAAGTAGAGAAGATTCTACATGCAATTTCGAAAAATAGTCTAGAGCCACCACGTGTTTTCTCGTTTACATTTTCATTTATAACTTTAAAAATCAACCGATCTAGTGCTAATATATTTTACGTCTCTTAAGCTTTCGCTTATTATCTGATTTTCTTGGATTGTATCTTTTATTTGTAAGTGATCGGGTGATCAAGATAAGAAAATATCGTTGCTACTCTCGTTTACACTTGTTGCACATAAGCAGAAATTTTATCTTCCAAATTTATCACCCATATCCTCTGATTACTTCAAAATAAAAGATACAATCCTAGCAAATCAGTTATCAATTGAAAGCTAATGAGACGTGTAATCGATCAGCACTTTGTGGCCCCGAGATCAACGTTTGATTTTTACAGTTATAAATGTAACTGTAAACAAAAAAACACGTGGTGGCTCTAGACTGTTTTACGAACATGCATCTGGAATCTTTTTTTCTGAATATTTCGACCTAAACCTTTGTCATAATGTTATAAGGGGGTGATGTAGCAATACTGTTGAAAAAAATTTAGGATTTGAACAATACGTAACAGACATTTCTTGATTAAAGTAGTGCATTCCGTGGATTTTGAGCTTATCATTGTTTCCTGCTTAAATAAACGAGTTTATGATTTTTACAAAAACAGTAACAAACTGCATCAGCTAGGGAATATTTTGATTCATTTTGGTGATAATTAATAAACAATCACGTGAGTTCTAGAAGGTTGAATACAACCGCTTGCTCCGCACAGCTTATGCACCCACTAGGTACGGAACTAGGCACTGAAAACACCTTGAAAACAACATTTCAAGAGGAAGATTATAGAATTCTGTAAAACTATTTGTCATAAATAATCCTAGCCGTTTTCCACTAATTTTATATCAAATGCTGTGCTAAAGAGAAAATTATTTTACTATTAGTAACGCAAGACATAAAAAAATTCGGGGTTAACCTCTAATTTTATGGTAAGGATGATATTTTCATCAGTTCTTTATAGATTTTCTTTAATCTACAAGTGATAAGCTTTTACTAAAAAAAAAAAAAAAAAAAAAAAAAAAAAAAAAAAAAGTAAAAAGGCCCGCACACGGGGGAAAATTATTTTAAAAAAAAATTTTCCTCGTTGTGATTACTTCTCCCTTTCCAAAAGAGCGAATAAGTATTGTCCGTGCATCTCTCTCTCTCCCACTCTCTCTATCTCTCTCTCTCTCTCATGGATCTGATGCTTTCGGATTGAGGAATCCGTTGTCCATGTAATAGCGGCCTTACACACTCCATGCGACCGCACCCCTGTGGTCTCAACGGGGATGCCCAATCGTATACTACAGTATATCCTTATCATCTGTTTGGGAGCGCCTGCCATATCCAATCAACGTACATGGAAAAAAATATCGCACAAGCCACCCGCCAGCGTGACACGAGGGAAGTCAGCACGCCCCATTCGAGATGTTAAATCACAAGTGGCACTCTTCAGGTGGAAAAAATTTAAACTGTAACCTGTCATCAAATACATGCTCAAATTTTTCGTGGCAAAGGATAAAAATGCATTGTTTCGTGACTATTCAAAATTATACAGTCAAAGAGAAAAAATTATAAAACTGCACAGAGTTTTTCATGCTTAAGACCTATTTTTTAGAAGTACGATGGACAATGAGAAATTTCGTGGTATTTCAAATGAAAAAAAATTGACAGTTTGAGTTTCAAATTACTCCCACTAGCAGGGCGTTACTTGTGGGTTAACAGATCGAATAGCTTGGGATGGCTGCATGGAGAGAAAAATGATAGGGCTGTCCCATTGGTGACTATAGTAAATGTCCACTGAAGCGGGCACCAGTGTTCGCACTATGCAGTTGATGCCGTGGCTTCACGTACAGACTGAGTGTTCAGCCTGCGCTATAGCCATGGCCGTATAGTATAGCCGTGTACGGATCAATCTCATGGAGGCATTGGACTTTTTTCTTTGCCCTCTTGAGATTAGACAAGTAGGAGTCTACGGAGAAAAATTTGGAGTTAAAAGAGTACACGTACTTGGGATAGAAGTTCTCAAGCAGGTATACAGCTTATACAGTTCAAGGAGCTAGGCGCCATCTAGCTCTAATTGTTGTGCTGATACACATCAACACAGCGTTGAACTGCATAAGTCTGAAGAGGGGGACTCTACGAGCTCGGCAGGTTGGGCTATTTAAGTCCAACCTCCTGAGCTCCTGGCTTCTGCCATATATACATGTATACGTACATAACATACGATGATGCGATATACATACGTACGTATAATTGTATGTATGGCTGAAGCTAGGAGCTCAGGAGCTTGGACTCAAATAGCCCAACCTGCCGAGCTCGCAGAGTCCCCCCTCTCCGGCCTTATGCAGCTCAACGCTGTGTTGATGTGTATCAGCACAACGTTTTGAGCTGGATGAGGCCTAGTTCCTTGAACTTTATAAGCTTCATACCGGCTTGAACTCTTCTATCCAAAGTACGTGAACTCTTTTAACTCAAAGTTTTTCTCCGTGGGGGGAAGGTGTCCCAAGAAAATTTCTTTCCAGTATTCTTTATCTCTTTTGCAGCTCGCACGCTAGTGTACACAAAGGTAGTGTGGGGCGCGGGTAAGAGGGGTCACGTGTAGGCTCTGATTTGCTAAAGATGAAGAGAGTGGGGGACTGGAGGGAGACTTCCACTCCTTTCTTCGAGTCAAAACACAAGAGGGCAATGGAAAAAATCCAATGCTTTCATGAGATTGATCCGTGGCTGTAGCGCAGGCTGCACACTAATCGTGTGCATGAGGCCACGGCATCAACTGCCTAGTACGAACACTGGTGCCCGCTTCAGTGGACTTTTACCAGAGACACCTATGGGACAGCCCTATGATTTTTCTCTCTGAGTGCCCTAACATTACGCGCTGGCTGACAACAAGTCAATTCGGTATTGCTAAACCAGCATTGTACTATATTCGCTCCGAGAATGACCGCAGCGCCCTCCGCTCGTGGTCGAAGCTGGCGTTCTGAAGGTACGCGAGGGTATCTTTCAGCGCACACATGAGAGAAAAACAAGTTTTTATAAAAAAGGATCATATTGTTCATGAAAATAATCTAAAAATAACTAAATTAGATGATTTTCAACGTTATTATACTATTTTGAACAGTTGGTATGCATCGAATAACATTTAAAAACTATGTATTACTTTCCAATTCAGAGGTTATAACAAAATATAAACTTTTGAACTCACTACCACACTTGTACGTCTGCTACGTATACAGAGTTTCACATCTGTGTCACACGTGCAGAGCAGACAAGGTTACTGTCTCGGCATTTAGATTCTCTTTAAATTCATGATTACTTACAAAGTCTTAGCATTACTCTAATTCGTATGTTAAGCTGGTTTCTCTTGTATGGTTGGGGACTAATTTCTTCTCAATATAACTCCGATTTATCAAGATATTCCATACAAACAAGTTCTTCCACTCGATCTGGTGCAGTGGCGTACCTTTAGATCGCGCATTTTCGCCACCATGGACGCTGGCGTAGATTCTCTTATCCCCTCCAACTTCATTCTCGGAGCGAATACGCAATTTGGACTAAAGCGCATGCGTGTATTCCCCCCCACCTGCCCAGGGCACGCTGCAAGCCCTGTATTAGGCTGGCAGCGCGCCCAAACCGTCCGGTGTGTGGCTGACAATGCGTTTGGGCAAGCTGCTGACCCAAACATTTTTCGGTATAGCGCTTAGATGTAGAGCTGGTGAGTTGGCAAGCTCAGCTCAGAGGGTGCGAGTGAGAAGAGCCTCTAGCAAATAAGAGTAAAAAGGAGTTTACTATAGAAAGTATATCCATATTTAAGGTGAATGTATGCATGCATTGCAGACTATAGCTATGAAAAGTATTTTACTTTTGTTAACTTACCAAGTTTAGAAACATCTGGATCATCAGGAATTTCGTCTTCATCATCAGTTTCAATGTGAGTTCGTTTTGAAACCCGCTAACCTTGTCCTTGGGATAAAGCAGAACGGGTTATATCATCGGAATCGTCATTGCTGCTCACAGTTTGGCTGTGTTATTCAACTTTCAGAGCATCTTCGAATGCTCAAGGAACGTGATATGTATTAAAACTTATGTGTCTATGCCTCTAGACACTAAGGCATATATATTTGCTCAAACAATATAGGTAGAAATAACATCAATAATACCAGTACTCGAGAACAAGCATTAGTAGTGTTTCAAAACTCAATCATCATACGCAATCTATAACAACCACACATAACTATACCAAAATATTGCAATAAAATCGCGAACCGCTATCGAAATATTTTAGTTTTTAAAATATAGCCATGCTCCTATATCCTTCGTGGCAGTACTATTATGTAAAAGTTTCTAATATTATTGAAGTTTAATTTAGCGATTATTACCGCAAACTTTTTGACGAACCAATGATTAAGAGTTCCAGGGAATTGGTTGAGAATTATTGAGGTGTTGAACTACTACAATTGGTGCCAGCTGTTTACTATTACATACCTCTGCCATCGTGATACAATTGTTTAAAAAAATTAATGCTAGATTCCAAACAAAATTGTGATTCTCAAGAATTTTTCAATAATCTTTGTGTACTTAAATAGATCGTAGTTCATTTATTACAAAAGCAAACTGTGTAGTACCCCATAGAAATTAAAGACTGTGTTAAACCAGGCTACAGGAATACCGCTGACACCTACTATTCTCAGAGCAAGTAATATATGATAAGAAAAAAGTGAATGTGAAATTACTATAAGGACCCAACAACTTTTTAATACAAAGTTTGGCCATAATCTACCTAGATTTGGAGCATAATCCTTCTTGAAAATTCTTTTACGATTTGGCTAATAAACCAAATGACGCTCCTTGGATATCTAATGGCATAGAGCAATAGAACAATATGAGTCAAAAGAAACGACAAAAAAGTCCGACATCTGAAAAATCCGCCAATTTCATATGTTTGGTACTTGTGCAATAATAACACTAAAATATAATACTACTTGTTGACTACATTCTTCAATTAATTTTCTTTTTACCGCGGGCAAAAATACGTATTTGATTTTCCAAGATCCCCCCTTAGAACAATCAAAAGGCGAAACTGGTTCTTTTTATCCCTGCTGGCATGCGCACAACTTTACTACATACATGAATATATTTATATAAGAGCGCTGGCAGCAACGGCAACAGCCAGCGTTAGGGGTGGGTCGTACCATTCCTGAACAGCACACGGTGACTATACAGGATTTCCAGATTCGGCGATTTTTAATGACAGCTTGCGGATTCGACTACGGAATGCGGTTTTCCGCCGTTTGTTTTGTAGAATTTTTTTACTTGGTAATTTTTTCACATAACTTTGTAAGGAAGTACAGTTTTTAGTACTAGAAAATGTACTTTATTCATCGTCTTGAATAATTTATGATTAATTGTATGTAAAACACAAGAGTTTTCCATCAGCCAATTTAAATAAAAAGACTGGGTTTAACTGAAAGACTGACTAAAATTATAAGTCTAGGTATTTTCATATCCAAAAAAAAGTTGAGTAAATAAAACAATTATACAGTCACAAATGGTACCTTGGACATTGAATGCTGTTAAAAATATCTATTCATTCCTTTTTATTAAAATCACACATGTCATTGCATGTATTCTTATTGACAATATTATATCAATACGTGACAAAATCAGACTAATTAAATGTAAAACTAAGATATAGTCTGCGATTTGTGTAATATTCCTCAAAATTTTGAAGCTGCTTTTGGCAATCGAGACACCTCCTGCAGCAGATTTCGTCTTGCACAATCTAGCAACCCTGGTGACTAACTTAAACTTGATAGGGCAAACGAATAATTGCTAGTCAAGTTGTACTTATTCAGGGTGCAAAAATGCCACAGCCTTCCCCCATCGCTGCATGCAACGCAGCAACTGCTTCTATTTTGTTTATCTAAAAATGTTCATATTGGACGTACTTTTTCCCGGTATAAATAAACACCGTACATGCTACTCGGAGAAAAAGTAGGCTAGCATAGACTGCCGCACAGTGGGCCAAAACGGGTTTTTTTCCATAAATGAAATATCTTTGAAACGAATTGATTAATCCTAACGATTCTTTTTGAAGCTTTAAGCTTATGTAATACAGAATATGAAAAAAGTGGTCCAAAGTTACAATATTTTACTTAAAGGGGTGAAAACAACCCCCAAAGTTAAAAAAATTAGAAAAAAGTTTCATAAAATTAAATATTGTTCTTATAATCATAGAAAATCATCAAGAATCAGTGGAAAAGATAAAAATAATATTGAAATAGATAAAATAAATGATTTAGTAAAATCTTAGAGGGATGAAACTACCCATAAATAAGATAAAACAGTATAAATTTCAGAAAATATTTATAAAAAAATTGTTGTTTTTACGTGGCATGCCTTGAATAAACATTATTGAATATTATACATAATTTTGAGAATGTATTGACGTAAGGGGTAAAAACAACCCTTAAAGTGCAAAAAATTAGAAAAAATTTACGTAAAAATAACAATTTTTCTTTTACTCATAAAAAATCATGAAATTTCAATAGAGACGTTAGGGAGTACTTAAAATACTTGGGATAATTGATTCAGTTACGTTTGATAGGTTGAAACTACCCCTAAATAACATAAAATATACTTAATATCTAAAAAAATTAAGAAAAAAATTTTTTATCGCCTAAACAAACGTAAATAATTGTTTTAAATTATTATTTGTAATTTTGAAATATGACTACGCAAGGGGTGACATTAACCTTTACACTTATAAAAATTAAAAATATTGACGTAAATTTTAAATTAGACTGAAACGGTTTTTTAAATAATAACATATGTTCAAAATGAATTTACCAATCCTAATGATTCTTTTTAGAGATTTAAACTTATGCCATACCGAATATGGAAAAAGTGGTCCGAAGTTTTAATATTTTACTTAAAGGGGCGAAAACAGCCCTTAAAGTTGATAAAATTACAAATAATTTAACGTCAATGTAAGTTTCTTCCTATAGTCTTATAAAAGCATTGGAAATAACGGGATAAGTGAGATGGTATATCAAAATACATAAAATAATTTACTTAGGTATGCTCAAAGGCGTAGAACTACCCTTCAAAAAGATAAATTAGATAAAATCTCCGAAAATTTCAATGAATATGTTTTTTAACTGAGTACACCAAATATATATAATATAATTGATTATACATATTTCTGAATATATACTGACGTAAGAGGTAAAAATAAAACTTGACAATTCTACGAAGGTAGGAATTCTCTGTAATTTGCAATTTTCATATACTTACTAGAATGAAAAATGAATTAATATTTCGATACTTTTCAAATAGATGCACAATTATCAATTTCAGTCAATTTTTTAGGCTTTAAAATACCGCTAAAAATAAGAAAATTAAAAATTTATTATGATGCAGATTAATTCAAAAATTTTTTTTAATTTATCTTACAGAAAGTGTATGCTACGTATGATTTGTAACTGCTTGATTAAAGGACGTTAAAGTTGAGACTATACATATAATTGTGAGAATTTAGAGTATCGTTTGGTACTTAAAGTATTTGGAACACAAAAAAATTTCAAGTAACAAGTTCATTCTTAACGTTAACAAAATGTTAAATTATTCTAATTTTTTCCACTTTAAGGGTTGTTTCTACCCCTTACGTCAATACATTCTTTAAATTATGTATAAGAATAAATAATATTTATTCAGGGTGTGCTAAGTAGAAGGAACAATTTTTTATAAATATTTTCTGAAATTTATACTGTTTTATCTTATTTAAGGGTAGTTTTATCCCCCTAAGGTTTCACTAAATGATTTTTTTTAACTATTTAAATATACTTTTTAACTTCTTAATTGATTCTTAATGATATTTTATGATTATAAGAAAAAATTTTAATTTTATGAAACTATTTTCTAATTTTGTCAACTCTAGGGGTTGTTTCCAACCCTTTAAGTAAAATATTATAATTCCGGACCACTTTTTATACATTCTACATTACATTAGCTTGAAGCTTCAAAAAAAATCGTTAGGATTGGTCAATTCTTTTTAAAGATATGTTATTTATGGAAAAAAAACCCGTTTCGGCCCACTGTGCACCGTAGCTAACGCCTACATGTGTAAAAGTAACTTACTTCCTAATGATACTATACAATTTTACATCATCATAATTGTTTTGGATGTGTTCTGTACTTTTGTAACAATAGCTGTACCGTTTTTTAAGGAGGTACCGCACGTTGAGAAAAAACAAAGAGAAAAGGATAAACTGCTTGAAGTTCTATTTTACTTTTTAACCAAATACGCACTGGCTTAATTGATGCCTTAGATTATCAGCTTCCTGTCTTCTTATTATGTATAGTGACTATGCATGTATCAGTAATAATTTATTTGAATGTTATAAGATGACAGTAGGCGGTAAGGTAGTATTTTCTACTGATGCACTAAATGATATATTTCTTTCAGAACGTCAAAATATTGCAGATCAATCAAAGTTAAATAGATTCTATACGTGCTTTTATGATGTTATCGAACAGCATGCGAAATAAGTAGGCAATGCTTGCTCGTTTCGAGCAGCGTTGTTAAAAGATACAGGATCCTGTGACGACTCTTTAAGGGATTTCTGGTTTTAGCCTTAGGAGTACCTAAAGAATTATGTAACTTTTAGCAACGCTGGTTTTTAGGATATTTAACATACAAGTCACGGGGTAGTTCTCTACTACCAAACTTACCTGCAGAAGAGTGCAGAAAACTCCTGCAGACATGTCTGCAGAAAATCTTACTACATTTTTGGGCACCATACATGCAGACATCACCTGTAGAGCATCCTGCAGAATTTTGTTCAGAATAGTATGCCGACTCCTCTGCTAAACACTTTGGTAATTTAGGTAATTGGCATCACTGGCGCCAGGAAAACACAGGCTAGCCTGTGAAAATACATAGACTTGATCAATTTGCAATAGGATATCTCAAAATTTTCCACGTAAACCGATATTTTTTAACGTACCATCTGAAAGTTTAGGTTTGTTTTTACAAGACTCGTGCCCCCTTATCACGGGAACCGTATATTTGTTCGAGTTATTAGGTTGTTTTTATTGCGTATGCAAGCTCTGCTATAATAATTTAGGAAGTGCTATGTAAATGAATAATATCTCAAAATTGTGCATGGAAAGTGGTATAAATACTTATACTGTTGGATGCAGCACATTTTAAACTATTAAATTGACCTGGCTTAGGTTTGGGAACTGTCACGAGGTAGTCACCTTGTTGATAAAATACGCCAAATTCATTTCGAAATGGAGAAATACCAGGGTTATGTATTTAATTATCTTTAAAAATTAGCAAAAAATCACTAACTCCGGAAGTAAGCAACGGACAACCAAATATCTAAAGTACTAATATAATTTTTTGTTTCGATAAATTCTTTGGTTTCAAAAAACTTGGTTATAAAACAATTATAAAGAAAGTTTATAAAATATATGTAATATTATACAAACTGTAATAACTTTTATTATGCATACAATATTATGATTGTTTCTTACAGCTACTGCCAGTGCACATGTGCCGTAAGTTTTGCGGAAGCTCATCGATAAGAAGGCGTGAAAAGCTCGGTTTCGGGATGTTGGAGCTTAGGGAGACTCGTGTACAGACAGGGTGGCATTGCCAGTTTCATAGCATAAGAAACGTCTCACTCCTGCACTGAAAAAAAATTGAGGCTGCTACTGCCCCGCAACGTGCAGTAGCTATACAAAATGGTAGCACAGCAAGATTCTCGCACTCCGGCGCAGTGGCTGAGCCGATAGGTGTAGTAAGAGCACCTATTGAGAGCAACGGCAGTACCTAATGTGTGGTGTAGTAGCTTTCCACACTCGCGAGCTGCAATAGCGGCACAGCCAGTGCATCGATTCGGCATATCTGTGGCTCCGAAGCTAGTGATGCTGCTTCCGTGCCACCTACAGCGCTATAGCAGCCTCAATTTTTTTTCAGTGTGCGAGACACGTCGAACATGCCAAAAAAATTTTATAAATGCTTTTTTTTAGAAAATTTCTTGACAAATCTTTTTTTTTTCTTGGTCAAGAAAATAACACACAACTAGTAAACAATAACTGCTTACTAAGTATGTATAGAGAGTTTTGTAAGTGTTACACATTCATTTAAGTTCTCATAATTTTAAAGAATAATTACAATGCACCTCATACCACTGACGGTGTTTATCAAAATAATTAGCGCAGCCATCTTACTGATTATTGCATTAATGTATCAATTATTTGGTAGGATCGCCAATCCATATATGTGGCAGTGACGATTGCAAAAGTGATTACTTAAACTGATTACTTGAAGCAAGTAGTGAAAGTTTACTCATAAATTCAGCTATCCGGGAAAAACTAATTTATAAGAGCTTATATAAGATCTTACGTAAGATCTTACGCCAGTTCTTGTATAAGACAAGCAGTTCTTCCAAAACCGCTTAATGTATTTGTTTTTGTTACGGTAGTCCTATACAAAATTTTATACGTGCATACCAATATAAATTTGGTTGTGTTCATAGTAATTCTCTAGAAAACCATTAATTCTGTCATTATGGAAAAAACGTTTCAATGTTTACATGGCTTTATAAGAACTTACAATATACTGGTTTAGTAGGTAATCCCTATTCTTAGTCAATTGTGTATTTCTTAGAAATGCACAGAAACATGTTTACGATATAATTTATGAAGTTATGGCCTCTTTTACATGGCTTTAGTCAGCAATCCAGGTGCAGTTACACACATCATTCAGATAAAAAAAAATGCGTGCGTCGTACGCGTGACAGAAGCGAAGCTTCTACGCATTATATTGTAATAAAAAATAGGCCAATGCATTTTTAAAAAAAGCTTTTACAAGTATTATTTCTAAATTTAGAGTACTGTTCACGATATTCACTCATTATAGAAATTTCTGAAACTTTGTGTGTTAATTTCTTACACTGCTATAAATAAGCTGTTTAAATTCTATAATGACTGCTCCTACCGTTTACAGATATAAAGTTTCAAAGTCAGACTCTTTAATATGGGAAGTCTAGGGTCACCCCTCGAAAAAGAGACTTTGTTATCGATGTAAAAAAAACGCTCTATATATTATTTGAAAAAACTCTAATGTTATTTTTGATGCCTTTAGGATTTGAATACCGAAATTTTAGATCATTAATACGTGCCGTTTTTTAAATATCCTAATATTAATATGATTTGCTATGCTTTTAGTATATCTGTACAGTGATCAGGTTGTTCTTAACTTTTTAGATTTTGTTGAAATTTCATAATATTTCTTGTGACATCAGTTATTTTATTAATTAGTTATTTGGATATTTCAATTGCAATTAGCATAGGTAAACAACAATTGACATGCAAAATATCTAACATCTATTAATTTATATGGGTTGAGAACGACTGCACGAGAACAACTATACCTTAAATATAGGCTATATCAATACAAACAAATCGATTTTTTAATCATGAGTGAGATCAAATTTTTGACAATTAATCACAATTAAGTAACAATAGGAATTTAAAAATTTTCGCGTTAACCGCGAATATCATTAAATTCATTTCAAACTACTATTAGTTTTTCGTCCAGTTAGCGATAAATAGTATCTTTAAAATAATTTAAATTCTTTTTAAATTCAACTACTTAATTTTTTTTTGTGTAAATTTCTGTATGTAATAGTTGATAATAAATAAATCAGTTATTATAGTAAGAGTGTACAAAATATGGTAAGACAGTTGCACGTTATGTACACAATTAGTTGATGCATGTACCCTATGCGTATGTGGCATGGTGGATAAGCTTTTGTCCCGTAACCAGAAGGAAGACGGTTCGATTCCAGGTTGTAAGTGTTTTTTTTTTTTTTAATCGCCAGATTTTGCTGAGAAAATCTGTCGCGCTGCCGTCACCGCAGTTGAAAAATTTTCATTTTGGTTCCCATAATGGGAAAGCCAGAACGCGCCATAAGAAGCTTCGCTTCAAAAAATTCTTTATTAGATCTTATACATTAAGTCTCGTATGACGAACCGAATATAAAAATTGCATGTCTATAGTTGATTGTCTAAAAGTTAAAATATCTCTAACTTCCTGGAGCGCACCACCTGGACAGCGTCTCTAGCAAGTAATGACGCCTAGATATCAAGTTAAGTGTCTAGAAGTTTAAATGTTTAACTTCCTGGAGCGCACCACCTGGACAGTGTCTCCAGCAAGTAATAAAACCTGGACATCCAGTCAAGTGTCTAGAAGTTTAATATTTTTTGAACTCCTGTAGCTAATTATTTGCATGGACCCATTTTAAGTTATTATCAAATAAATAACGTTACTTATGAAAGGATTCTAGAAGAAAATAAGCACAGAAAGACGTACTGCATTATGATAAATCTTAAAACTACTTTATGTAAAAGTTAGGCAGCCTGATGCTTAAATTTGTTTCAGCTTTATCGATACGGCATCAGCTTTGGAAACATGCGGACCGAGTTCAAATCACCGACGTGGCAAAATCTTCCCACAACTGTATAAATTAATGATTATTGAATCGTGGGTTTTTAATAATTTACCCTAACTCGTGGTATTCTAGTTGACATTATAACGTCAAAAAAATTATTTAATTTTTAATTTTTTGCCTTCATTCAATTTTGTATCTATTCAATAAATTCCTTTATCGGCTATTAATTGTATTTTTTTATTTGACAAATCGGAAAAAACCAAGTACAGAAATACTACTTCCTATGCAGAGACATAATGCAAACAAGTAAAAAACAATAAAAATCAATGTTTGATTTTGAAATTTAGTTTACCCTATAAAGACCATTTAATATTTATAATTTATCTGCTACCAAAATTTCAATGTAGCAAAACGTTATAAATACTAATGAAAAAAAGTAAAAAAGTTATGCAGAACACCGCATAAAATCTCATAGACATAAAACTTCTATTGAATTTTATGTGGAAATACGGGTGCAAATACACATCATAATCGGATAAAATGATTTTTTTTATTACTCTCTATTGGTCAGACTCACTGGGTAGGTTATAGATCATTTGTTGCAGATAATTTGTTCATTTGATACTTAACAAGCGTGACAGATCGTTTTATTATGGATTATTTTTTATGGATAGATAGCTGATTTATTCGTCAATCATCGAGCGCGCTGGATTCTCTAAGTTTCAGATTATTTAGTATAGATAATTTGTTCGTTTGTTACTCAACAAGCACACGGGTCACTAGATTTGAGATTATTTATTAATAATTATTTATTTGATGATCAACAAGGGCGCAGGGTCATTTAGTCATAGATTATATGCTATAGATAATTTATTTCTTAATTACTAAGTGCACTGGATCATCACGTGAGAATTATTTAGAATCTATAATTAATATAATTATTAATCAACAATCGTGCTGGGTCATTTGGTTATAAAATATGTATTTATTAATCAACATGTGCGCTGGTGCATCCGATTATAGAATATTTGCAGTAGATAATTTGTTTATTTATTAGTTAATAAGCGTGATGGGTCATTCGGTTACGGATTTTTTTTGCAAAAACTTTTTTTATTTATTTATTCATGAATAAACATGCTTGGTTCATATGTTATAGATTATTATTTATGAATTAATTAGCATGCTGGGACATTAGGTTATAGAACACGAATTCATCAATTAATATGCGCGCTGGTTCATTAGGTTAGAGATCATTTCTTGTACATAATTTTCTTATTCATCTATCAGCAAGCAGTCATTAGCTTATAGATTATTTGTTATAAATTATTCAATTCATTAATTTACAAGTTTGCTGTGCCATTAGACTATTGGTTAACCAATAACCATTATAGTTATGAAATATTGATTTGTCAAATGCACTACATGTTAGTGTGACTTTGTAGACCGAACCCTATAGAGTAGTCCTAAGACAGACGAAGACAGCTTCTAATTGGTGGGAGTTTTGTCCTTTGGGAGAAACGTCTAGGACTCGCTCAATCGCCCCTTCTACGGCAGAAGCCCGGCTGCCCTGCACAACTGCTGCCATCTCTGGCAGACTAGAAAGACACAATAAGCAGTGTTGCCATTCAGGACAATCGCTCCGTCGTGTCGCTGGGAAAGAATCACTTACATCCGGGAGTATAAGTTTATGTGTTTATAGATGCATCTGGTCATTACGTACGTACAACCAATGGTTGCTAATTGTTCCTCATCATGAGATGAATTATGGGAGCAACTTTAGAATCAGTCATACGATCTTGAACGTAATGTTACATCATTCACCTCTAAGTACGTTAAGTCTGGAAATAACAAGAGCGACCAATTTTTATCATACTATCGCTTTGTTCAGTCGGTTTGGAATCATACACGAAAAATGTACAGTTATAAGTACAAAAGCTGTGAAAAGTATCTCATATATTGAAAGGAAAAGTATCATTTGTATCTTAGGGAGATATATCTCTTATGTATCAGGAAAGAACGTAAGAAAATTCTAGTATTAGCGCTAATACAAGCTTTTCTGGCGACGCATTTAGATACCTACATGCAAAATACTTTTCTTGCAATTTTTAAAGCTTCTCTCAGCCTTCTTTCTGCGAAGAATACTTTTGCGCTATGGCACTAAATAGGGCAACAGACTTTTCCTACTTTCGCTATCTACCGGCCTTAAAGAAGTTTTATGGCACAGTGCTCTACGGCAGGTGACTAGGTCATAACGGATTTTTGTGACAACCGTGGGATACCTGGAGGTTATCCCCTAGCAGATGCATAGAGGCAATCTTGTAAGAGTAAACAGTGTTTTTGGCGTGTAAAACTTATAATGATCATAGAGAATTAAACGTTATAATTTTAACAGTGTAATTCTGATAAATGAGCAATGGGTCGGTCGTTTTGAGAATAACTTTGACAAACAATTCAATTCTAATAGTACTGGTAGCATTAATTCATTTAGCCGTGATGCTAATAACGATAGAAACACTGCCGATTGCGCCGTAGAAAAAATACAATAATAACAAACAATAAATTATTAAGCTAATCTTATCCCGGAATCTAATAATTAACATCTACCGAATTCTATATTTATTTTTACCGATCTCTTGCAAAGTATGTCGATCCTGAAGAAAAATATCTCTTTATTTAAACAATCATGACAAAAATTTCTGGAGTTATATAAAAATTAATATTGATAAAATGGAAAAATTTTTAAAGTAAGAAGAAATAATTTATTACTTCATGGCAGTTATTACCAAGATTTCATAAATAGAGTCGTTTTTTACATGTCTGAATTTAGGAGGTCGGCATGTGGAGCGCGCAGGAAAGCAAATTCGCCTTTCCATTTCTCTCTAGATGCAACTCAAAAAATATAAAAAAATCCAAATGCTTTACGAAATACGTCCCTTGAACGTTACCAATGAAAAAAATATCATAGTGTTATTTTCTTGATACCGACTAATTAAAAAAAAATTTTATCTGGTAAACATGAAAAACAGCTTGTTTCTCAAAAACTGATTTAAATGAATTGTCTAACTGTAAGAAGAATTTGCCTAACTTAAGAACTTTTAAACAATTATACAATGTTTATTACACTGCCGCCTTTACGCCATAGCGTTGTTGCGGTAGATTGAAGTCAGTCTCTGATTTCCTGTAGACTTATCTTATGTCGAAACATTTCTTTTAAATACAAATATTTACATAATAGTTAAGATAAATTTTACTTGCAGATTTTTTTTGTTAGAATGCTTTTTGAATCCTGAGCTACCGTTTTGTTTATTTTAATCCATCAGATCCGATAAAATGAGGATTATAGTGTGTGATACTGCTTCTGTAGAAATTTTTTTGCCAACATATGATATCACCAAAGAGGTACTGCAGAGTAATAACATTGATTTATCAATCTCAGTGTAACCTGTATTTTTTTTCCAATATACAATATAATAAAGTAATTCCTTATAGTAATTTGAGAATACGATATCTGATTACTGCTTTTAGATGCACCTGACAATAATGAAATTAAAGGAATAACGATGTTTATCATACGATAGTGATTTACGACCTAACAATTTTTTAATTCTGATTTGTCGGCACTATTGATAAACGAATAGTTTTCAATGAATCAACATTAAAATCTATTTAACTCTTGATACTTTGAATGCCATTTTTCTATAAATAGTAATTTTAAGATACTGTCTGGATAGTTGTTTTTTAAATATTATGAAAGTATTACAAAAGCATTACCTTCCAGTCTTACACACACCTTGAGCTCGATAGAAAAGTTGTAAAAGACCTTGATAATCTAGGAAACGGGCAGCGTGAATGAAATCTGTATGTATTTCGGAGAAATTTTCTTGTAATTCTTGTGCTGGTCCAAGCATGCACATAGTCTTTAGCAGATCTCGAGCTGTTCTTAGTCCTCCGTAAATCGTTCGTGTAGATTTTGTATGATCATATAGTAAATTAGTCCTCTGAGACTGCACAATACTATTTTGTGAGGTGTCTTTAACTGCATATGGATTATTAAATGATTCAGATACGAGGTCTAAACTTGATATTACCTATAAAGATATCATGATTAATATGATTGACATAAGTACTTTAGTAATAGAGGTTTTTAATAGAATTGTGTGATTATAATTAGGATTAAGTAGAGGTATCTGCAAGATCCATGTTCCAAAAAAAATGTGTGCAAACATTACTAATTATTGTTTTGATTGGATTCACTGTTTTTTCATCAGATGTGTATTCAAGATGCTTAGAGTAAGTCAAGGTTGTATATTATGTAAATTACAAGTATGGGTTTCGACACCTTCCTTGTTTATTTGGTATTTAGCCATTCGAAAATTATATGATTCTAAGCGCTTCCGAGTCTTCTTAGGGTTTCTTGAAACGGGAAATAAGTTTATTGTTGCACTATTATTGTGGCAAAATATAAATACTATCTTAGCTTGGACCACTGACACGATCGACTGACAAAAACTTTTTTTTTTTGAACGGCTTTTTTGTGCCAACTATGTTCTCGCAAGCATTGTTAACATTTTCTAGGGATATGCAGGATTTCAAATAAATGGTCGCATATTGTTATATTTCTCAAGTTTTTAATGATTTTTCAAAGATGTAGATTTTATAATTAGAAGAAAAATAAATAGATAAAATTTATGTTTAAAGGATCTAGATTTCTTTTCCCCGAAATTATTTAATTCATTATTATTTTGAAGAAACTTTAAATTCAGTCCCTAGTAAGCGGATCAACTGACATGGTCAAGGCAAACGGAAGACAAAATCAAAAGAACATTGATAGGGTACTCCTGGTTTGAGTTTTCGAATGATTAGGAAAATTCTTCTCGAACCGGGATACATTTTTATTAGTGTGGAACGCAAAGTATTATTACTTAGTGGCCC
>JAPYYV010004624.1:0-18981 GCA_030522625.1 Copidosoma aretas
TCATCAAAATTCGATGTTTATTGAAATAAGGGCTATTATAAAATATAGCGATTTCTATCACGTATGGAGGCTTCGCGCTGTACGTTGAAAATAATTTGACAGGTAAATGCCATTAAAGTCATTTATATATGTGATTATTTCTTCACCTATGTTGGAATCATGTTTGTGAGTGATTATATTTACATTTATTTTCCAAAAGAAGTATTGAATAATATTCGAAAAGGTCTTCTGAATAAATAAAATTCAACTATAAAATCGATACTGATGTTATGATAAAATTTATGTATAAATGATGGACTGTGAAGTGGTACATCAATTAAAATAACCAAATTATATAAATTTAATATTGAAGCTATAATCATTGCAGGTAAAAAAATTAGGAATAAAGTTTTATTCAAATAATTAAAATGAAAAATGCTTAAAATAGTAAGAAAAAGCAGCAGATTTTATCGTTCACACAAATACAGTAATTATATCAAACGGAGAGGTAATTAGGTCGTCCGCAGTTATTGGATGATGGGCACCTGATTGGGTCGTGCGCAGTAATTGGGTCATTTTCCATTTTTCAGAAAATCCCTAAAAAATACGAAGTTCGTTAGGTGCACGGATGTGTGGCGAGAGGACTTGTAAGAGTCAACAAAATTTCTTACGGAAGAACACGGAGAAAACAAGCGAATTACACACTGGGCCAGTAAGCCCGAAAAATTATTATTATTCGGCTTATTAGGCTTATTTTGTTCTCAAGATGATTACCTGCAAAGATCCGAGTCCCTCAGACGTATAACGAATTTGTATATACATGTGTATTATGTACATATGGAGCAAATTAAGATAGTCGAAATACTCTGAATACATAATAAGTTGTTAAAGTTAATTGATACGTACGAACATCGGTACTTAAAGGTTTTTGGGGTCGCTGATCGCAAATGTAAGGTCGAATCAGCAAATTTTAAGATGGCAGATCCAAGATGGCGAACAAAAGTTACAAAAACTAACCAATATGTACGAAATTTGGTATATAAGGGTTTTTGGGGTCGCTGATCGTGAATCTGAGGTTCGATTAGCAAATTTCAAGATGGCGGATCCATGATGGCCGCCAAATTTTTTGAGAATTGTCCGATTTGCTTTAACTTAGACATACAAATCCTTTTTGGGTCGGCGATTACAAATTAAAGGTCGAATTTGTTGATATTAAGATGGCTGATGCAAGATGTTAGACAGAATTCTCAAAATTGAACCGACTTGTACCAAGCTTTGTTTGCAGGGGTACCAAATAAAAAAAAGGCGTAAAACTAATGCATTTTCTGTGTTTTCACTTACAATGAATGGTTTTCGGCTTATTTTGTTCGTAAGATAATTACCTATAAGAATCCGAGTCCCCTGGACACATAGCGATATGCTATATACATGTATCTACATGATCAATTTCATAAAAAATTGAAATTCTTAAGCATGAAACCGAAACAAAAATAAAAATGATGGTTTAATAAAAAATATGTGAATTTCTTGTTTTCATCTTGAATGATAAAAATATGCTCGTGTCATTTATATTTGTGATGAAAAGAATCTTAACATACAAAATATACATCCTAACACATACACATATCCCTACACATATACATATTAATAAATATAGAGAATTTTACGTCTCACCAATCTATCCAAAACTTTATCTAAAAAATCTCGTTTTAAATTTTTTTCGACATTTAGTAATAATTTAGTTTCATACCTTGTGTACATTGCATACACACATATTTGTGTATATATATACATACCTATACATATACTTATTTTTATAAATATACATAACCATATGTATTTATTGCAATTAATAAACTTTTTTTTATGTTATGTTGATGAATAAATACAATATTTTGTTGAAAAATAACGATTTAAACTATTTTCTATTAATTTCGTATTATAAATATATCATATGTACCTGATTTCAAAAGTTTTACATAGAAATTGTGAAAGTTAACTTCCCATATTTTTTTCGAGGTTATGTTCAATCATAATTAAAAAAGTCGCAGTGATACGTTCAAGAGAATTATCTAACAAGTATTTAAAAAGAAAAAAATTAAAATCGGATGAGATTTGTGGTCCAGGCAGATTTTTTTCCCAAAAAAGTCAATTATTTTCTACTGTGCGCGGGTTCAAATCCCGGCCGGATCAACTCTGAAATTTTTTCAGTGTTGTTTCTGGCTGGGATTTTTTCCCAAAGTCTCGTAGCTAGTTCTGCACGGTACTGGGCGACCCAGAGGGAGCTCCGTGGGTGCACTGGGTAGATGCAGGACTAGTTGGGGCAAGGTGAGTACATGGGTGGAAAAGAGGGTCCCGCACCACAGAGCGACCTGTAGGTGTCCTCCTAACCGCTCTGGGTAGGTGTGGGACTTACTTGGGAAATTTGGAATCCGGGGATGGAAAGAGAGGGTATACTGGTTGGGGAAGATGGGCCCAGGGGTTGTGGGTTATGGGTAACGAGGGAGACTAGGGTAAAAGATTTTATAGTTTGGTTTAGGATCAACACCCTCCATAGCAAGGTGGTAGAGGGTGCCCGTAAATATCAACTGGAGTTGGTGTACGGGTAGGAACTCAATATGCTAATAAATGACAAAAATACTGTGAAGTGCTTTTAGTAAGTTTTTTTTACACCTCCACTCTCTCACTACCCCTTTTGGTCCTTCCACAGCCCCCCCCCCCCCCCCCCCCCCCCCCCCCCCCCCGCATAAGGCAATCTTATATATTTTTTTTTTTTTTTTTTATAAAAAAAACCTATTATTTGAACCCCCTTTCTTTTCGTGTGGCTTCGTACTTTGCGTAGCCCTCCCACTAAATATATTTTACTTTATCCGTTATTTTAAACTATCTTAATTTTTCAATCCCCACTTACATTTTTAAATATTCCAAATACCTTATTAAGCTTGCCAATTTTCTCCACAGCAGCCCTTTACAGCCCCCCCGACATTTCCGAATCCTTCCGACACAAAGCCAGAGTCTTTCGAGAGCAGCCGAAGTCTTACCCCCTACACCTTCGCCCTGCCACATTTCTGTCTTCATCTTAAAACGGCCGAGTTCTTTCAAGTGCAGCCTAAGCCTTTCCCCAAGAAATCATATTAGCACCCGTGTATTCCCTGATTCTTCCGAGAAAAGCGAAAATGTTCTGAAGATGCAAAAAAGGCTACACGGTCATCAAAAAAAATTTGCAATATAATATGCAGCTGTTCTATGAAATTCCGAAAAAAAAATTTTTTTCATTGAGAATAGGAAAGATTATTACAGTAAACTAAATAAATTGTATTTTTTTGCTTATGAGTTAAAAGAATTTGAGAAACTAGGAAAATTTTGATTAGTTTGTCGATATATCTGTAAAAATAGTTTTTATATTGAAAACAAAAAATTTTGAATAGCAATGGCTATTTTATCAATATTTTTTCAAGTTGTACTTGCACAAAAAATTTTGACTGGACATTGGTTGAGTTCTCAACTGATTAAAAATAAAATCTGCAGCTTATTCGAAATATTTACAAAATGAAAAAGTATAATAATTGAGTTCTCTTAATTTAAATTTCTGATATTTGCTTAAAATAGATAAAACATCTAGAAATTTTCCACTATAGTTTTGAGGTGTTACTACAGCACGCGAAATTTTTTTTATGAAATTTCACTGAATTCATAGAAAACATGATTAAAAAAGGATAATTTCGTAACATAATACGATTATAGTAGAAAATACAACATCTCATAATTGGATAATAAAATCTTCAAAATGTCCTCAAAAGATAATTTACGTAAAACAAGAAGACATAAATCACCTATTATATCCAACTGGAATTAAGAGATTCGGTATAGTACTATTCATTTGATTTGATTTGATTTTAATCTTATATCATGCGCAACGTACACTAAATAATGAGGGTTTCTCAAAGAAAAAAAATACAGAAATTTCAGAAATTTTAATGCATTTGAATAATATTGTAAATATTCAAGTTATTATACTTATCTTATTAAGAAGAAATAAGGTCTGTGATTATTAAAATTAAAGGAAGAAAATGGAAAAGTTATTGAATAATTATTGATTACCTATGAATAAAAAGAGCTGTATTATTACAAAAAAAATTGAAAAAATTTATTTTATTTTTTATGAAGAAAATTTTGAAAAATTATAACATTTCCTATATAAAGGAACATAAAGGTAAAGAAAATCTATTTTTATATACGGCGAATAAGAATAAACATTTCTCTCAAGCATTTAAAGATATAATTACTGTGTTAAGAAAATGAGTTGTACATCTTTTTACTAGTCATAACACTTGCATAAAGGTTGTAATTTATTATAATTTATTACTCGATATGATTGATTACATGATTTGAATCAGAATCATTTGTGTGTGTGGGGGGGGGGGGGGGGGGGGGGGGGGGGGGGGGTTTTGGGGGGAATCAGTTCTTCTTAGGAACCTATCGACAGTTTTTAGTGATTTACAAATGAGTAACAGTTACATTTAATAAATTGTAAAAAAATTTATGTAAAATACATTCAGCACAGAGCTTGTAAACAACACCCATTACATATTCTCTAAAGTACATAGATCCAGCAGCATACTCAAGCAGCAAGCAGTAAACTTGAAACATTGCCACATATTTGCGACCCTCTCTAACATTTTCCCCGGCCTTTTGTGATAAACTTTCCTTGGAAGCCTTTGTGCTTATTTGCTGGCGACGGTTTTACAAATGTGGAATAGTTCTTTGGTAGCTGTAACAATTCAGGTAACATTTTTGTTAGTGATTGGAATTCATATAACAAACACTACTTAAAAATCTTTGACATCATACATCAAAATATGTATTCATTTTTTTTTTTTTTTTTTAATTAACCGAGAGTAAAAGTAACCTAATAAAATGCATAGAGTGTTGAATAAAATTTAATTAAGATTTTATTTATGGGTGTCCAATAATACAAAAAATTCATGCACTAAATGTGTTTCGCTGGGAGCATCATGACAAAATCTGCTAATCTTATTAGCAGAGAATGTTTCGAATATTCTTTTGTTCTATTCAGCATATTTTCCGTAACATAAACTGTAAGCTGATAATGGTCCCCTGTATGTACATTATCAAGAGACTTTATCGTGGCGTTTAACATTAAAAATCAGTTTTATAGTAAAGAAGAAGCAAATTTTTTTGGCCACTTACTTAAAATCTCTCAAACAAAAAAAGTGGCTTGATTGTTAAGCGCTACAACTTAAACTATTATGAGCTATAACGTATAATAACTGGAATTGATCCAGTATTTTATCGATTGATACTGCTTTGATCGTTGTAGTGATTCCAAAAGTATTTTGTTCCTATAATCAGATACATCGCATGCATAATACGAACTATGGTCAATTATACTTATCCACATGATATTTTTTTTTTGGAACACATACAGCTGACCAACTAAACACTTAAGTATTTTAAATGATAACCTTGAAATCAATACACAATAATAACAAAACTACAGTCGAATTGCTTGACGACAGACAGCTCGACGGCAGGCTAGCTCGCTGGTTGTAATACTCGAGTTTTTTTTCTCTGCTCTTCGCGTTTTAAGGACGTTTGGTAGAGATGACATCCTCGAATAAATTTTTTTGAAATTTTGACTAAACGTTCTTATTGTTATTACAATAAATCTGAAAAAAAATTTCAACAGGTCAATCTGTTTTGTTTTTGGGATATTGAATTTCAAATTTCAGTCATTTTAACACGGTTGCTTATTGGAAAACTGATAAAAACTCAGTTTTAAAAAAAATTGGCCCAATGAATTTCGCCAATTTTTATACATGTCGCAGATCATGTTATTAATTTAATGTATACGAAGTTATGCGACGATTATCTGATTTTTTTTACGAAGAAAAATTAAAAAATGATTGAAAAAAAAGATACGACAACGTTGTGAGGCGACTTGAGCCTCCGGCTGTACTCGCCAGATGCCCATAAGTCTCAAAATTGCTCTCCGCAAAGAGAAATTTATTCGTATGTGTATGAATGAATGTATGTTTGTAATTTAAATACATGTAGAACTGTGGGTATATCTACATCAGTTTTGGGCAGCGTTGCTAATTCTTCACTCGCTGCCTGTTTCCCCTTGCCCCTTAAATGTTTCCCCCCGCTAACTGTATGGAATGTCCTTAATCTCTTGATTACTCGATGTACAGTTTTGAGGCTATTTCACTATTACTGTAGTAGAACATACACTTAACAAATCTCTCTCTTAAGTATCTCTTCTACTCTCCACGCCACTAGCCACGCAAGTGTTAGTACTAAATTGTTTTCATGAATGTTACGAGTTGTGTCTAATGAATAATGAAATCATCTTGATGAATGATGAATGTAAACAACGTTGAATAACACTATCGAGGTGGCTTCTTTTTTGAAATAGGTATTATTTTAAAATAACTGTTAAAACAACTGTTAAGACTTATCGACGAAAAAAAGAGAAAAAAAAAGAGTATTAACTTGTTGAAAAATTCTTTTCAGATTCTCTAAATCATTAAGAAACCTTAAAAAATAAAAATAAAATAAAACGTCTTAATTTTGCAAAGCTTGTCTGATTCCTCTAAAGTATTTCCCTAGCGTTGTCCAAGAAAATTTTTAAAATATGCTCTGTGTATACAGCTAGGTATTATTGTTTACATAAAAAAGTTAAGTTTTGAAAAATTTTACAACGCATGGACATAAACAGTAGTAACTATTTTTTTGCACTTTATATTTTCATAAAATGTTTCTTTATTGACCCTTGGTAAAATCTTTTAAAACATCATACAAGCCTTGAAATAGTAAGATTGATAAGAAAGCAAAAATTTTTCTACTTTTCATTAAAATTTCTTTAATGGTTGACACTATGTGAATATGCAATACGCACAACAAAAATATTTTAAATACTTTTCAAAAGAATTTTTTAGTACAGTCAACCTGAAAGTCTTTTTTTATATATTGATAGTGCAGGTAAAGGAAATGTTTTATACCTGTTAATGTATGTGTGATCATAATTAACAAATCAATATCTTTGTTTTAATTATTTTTTTTTTTTTAATTTATAATAATCCTTGTCAAAGACTCATTTTTTCACTACGAAAATCTTGTTGCAACCATGTCTCTTTCGACGCTAGTTTTTTAAAAACTTTTTGTGCCTTTTAATAAAGTACTTCTTTTTATATGATTTATAAAAGATGTATAATCCTGTTATTATCTGCTACTGTAAATGTGCAGTGTAAAGCAGTTACCCTCGTTTTATTGTGCTTTTAAAATTATTTTCTTTGTTACCTACGTCAAGAAAGTTATTGAGGTATAGGTGGATATGCTTTATTTCAGAATGGCTGCCATATTGGATTTTATGGGATAGGGCACTGCTTATCATACGATGCATATCAATGTATTTTACTACACCTATTTATTTAATATCTATGATGAGAAAGTGTCTAGAAAGACGTAATTCGCCTATTCGTGTAAGCTGCTATTTTTAGTTCAGAGTATATCATATATTTTATTATATCCAACTCTATTTAATTCCTATGACAAAGAAATTGTCATGTATACATTCATTTCTAGCCTTACTTGACCCACTTCTGCAAATAATATTCATGTCCGGAGGTTTGTAAATAGAAATAATTTCCCCTTTTTTGGGCTTGCCGTCGTATTTGAATCATTCAAATATTGAGTACGTTATATTATATTATTAGAATGAAAACTGTGTACCTTTGACCCTAATTAGATAGGGAAAAATTAAAAAATGGCGCCCAAAATTTCCATCGAACACATTATTTTCTTATGAAGCTAGCTGAAGTAGTGTAGTCGATACGAAACTAATTAAATTAGCGCTTTATCTCGTACGATCTACGTGATATTAAAATGTAGCGAAGCCGCTCGTTGCTTATGACCGCGGAAACATGATATTTTTTTAATTTATGAAATATGATACCTATTTATGAAGGTAATCAAAGCTTTGTGCTCGTATTTTTGGTACTTTGGATGATTTTTAGTCACATGATATGTCAATACAAGTTATATAAAAGTGTTCATAAAATTCAATCGCATGATGTTTTAAAAATATTATTAAGTTTGGTTCTATGTAGATAAGTTTTGCGCTATTTACAAAAACATTTTTCACACAAGTGTGGATACCCGCATAGTTAAATGACTTTTGGTATAGTTGGGTTATGATCATCCTTCTGACCTATTTGTTCGCATTTTTAAGCTGCATTAAATAATGCTCTTTTATTTTGTAATGATCGCTTTTTGTGTCCAGTAAACATTGAAAATTTCCTATTAACAATGTTAATTATCATTATGTCGAAAAATTCCAACTAATGAGATTAAAATTATTCCAATAAAAAATTTTACTATAACTTTGTTCTTAGCAATCATTTACATAAAAAAAACTTTGAGACTAATTGTTAATAAATTTTTTGTATTATTAAAAATGTATGCTATGTTTAGAGAAATTAAAAAAGGAGGCTTGGCAGTTATTGTACATTATAAAGTAAAAAAAGCATCACTTAAAATTCTCACTAATTGATTTGAATTTATATGTTTTTTTTTATAGTTCGACAAATGTCACAGGATGATCGTTCGCCTTCTCCTAGTAAGATTTGTATAGTTCAAAGTCCAGTTTCTCCAAGTGGTAGTAGTGGATTTAGCAGTAGACGTTCTAGTCAAGATGGATTTCACTTGGAAGAGTCATCACTGATACAACAGCAATTATTAGAAATAAATAATCGCTTTGGGCTTCTTGGTGTTAAATTGTCTGACAGGCAGTCTGAGCTTGACAACGTTAAAGAAGAATTACGAAAGTATCTGGATAATCTGAAAATTCTGAAACAGTTTCTTGATAAGGTTAGTAATTTAATATTTAGCAATCAACATTAATTTTGAGTGCGGTCAAATGAAAACAATCTACGTTTTCTATGAATGACATTACACATGGAATGCTAGGAAGAAAAAAATTACAGCAAATCGTTAGCACTTTTCCGTAAAATGCAATAAAAATAATTTAAAATATTTTTCGGTTAGGCTTTCCCCTTATATTTGTGGTTAAAAGTTTTCAATAAATTTTTTGGAATTAATAACAAGTTGAACAAGATAATTTTTCTAAAGTTAGTTTGAAATGCTATTTTATCTATTAATTGTAAATTTAAAATGACAAAATTTTCATTTCTCGATACTCGTTATTTTTAAAATGATAACTACTACATTAGATCTGCCATTTCTAATTTGATCAATCTGACACTAGATTTATAATCACCGACTTAAATTATCTTATAATACATTTCCATTACTTTTTTTTCATCTAACGGAACAAGATATTCTCTTATTTTGGTACGATACAGTTCGATACAAATGTTTGAACTGCTTAAAACTATGAAACAATATGCCATCAATTATTTGAAATCTGTTTCTAATTTTTCATGAATTTTTTTAAGGATCTTTTTCCAACATTACTGAAATCTTGAAATAGAGGCTGAATTTATATTTAGTACACATGTAATCCACAATTCACACATTTACTCATTATTGTTGAATGAACTAATGTGTCATTTTAAATTATTTAATGTATGAAGTATAAGTGTAGTCAAATTATCGTGTTTGTTGCTACCTGGACAATCCATGTATGATTGTGGTCATGTTAATCAAACGGATTTCAGAACTAGTTATAAAAACAGATATGACTATGGCTACTATGGCCTCTTACAGTTACATTTGGTGATTGCTGTGTTTGGTACAATTTAGTGCCAAACTTACGCGTAGCCCTATATTTAAAAAAATTATTAATAGAAAAATTTGTTCTAAGTCATGCTTTGATAAAAAAAAATGTTTAACCCTTGATCTCATAAAATAAAATCATATCAACCCCCTTAAAATCTATAAATGTTTTCCAAAATGATTTTGGCTTGTATGTATTTATGAACTGTAATATTTATACTACCACTAGAACTACTTACGTATCATTAGAAAGCTTATATTTGGGTAAATTCAAATTTCGTTGATCATCTGTTTGTACGGCTTTTAAACAGATTTTCTTCACCTTCAGATTTAATATTACATGTGACTATCTAATATGTACAATCATATAATGCATAATTATCTGAAAAAAGATTAAAAGTTTGCAGCGTTTAATAAATTTCTTTTGATGCAGATACAGCGACAATTGCCAAAAGATGTGGTCCCTACAACAAGAGCAGATTCTGATAAAGTTGCAAAGCAATTTAAGCTAGTTATTGAAGAAATGTATGAAAAACAATTTTTATTAGACAGCACAAAAACTCAAGTTCGAGATCTTGTAAGGCGGAAAAGCAATTCGGATGGTGCAGGTTCTTTAAATAATGAATTGGAAAACACGGTTTATGTATGGAAATCTATCTCTGAAAAGTGCAAAGAAAAAATTGATTTTTTTGATGATATCAAAAAATTGTATGACACATACGATGGGCTCTTATCTTGGCTCAGTGCTAAAGAAAAAATGTTGAGTGCCTTAGGACCAATATCTTCCGATCCACGTATTGTATCTAGTCAAGTTCAGCAAGTCCAAGTTTTGAAAGAGGAATTCAAGACGCAACAGCCTCAACTTGATCATTTCGTCAAAGTGACTGATAAAGTACTCGCTCGACTTATCGCTGACTCGTCTGATGCAAATCAAATTAAGTGTAAGCTTGAAAGTATTTTACAAAGATGGAGCGATCAATTTAATCGGTTAGAAGAAAGAGCACACAGTCTTGGCGACGCCGTGGATACTAGTCGTGAATTTGATGCTAGTCTTAATCGACTCCGTAATGCTTTGCAAGCTATATCGGATAATTTAGATGAGTTACCTCACCATAAAGACACGGAGGAACAATTACGGAAAGTTGAAAATCTTGAGCGACAGCTCGAAGGTCAACGTCCACTTCTTGCTGATGCTGAGTCTGCAGGAGGACAGTTGTGTGAAGTTTTAAGTGATCCAGCTTCTAGGCTAGACATCCAGGCAAAGATATTATCTGTTGGAAAACTTTACAGTAATCTGCAGAAGAAGCTTGATTACCAAAAGGCCGAAATCGAGGGTAACCTCAGAGATAACAGGCAGTTTGAGGCATCATGCAGTAAAATACTTGGCTGGGTAGCTGATGAACTTAGCAATATGTCTGAAAAATTGCTTGTATCTGCTGACCATGAAGTTTTGCAACAACAACTAGATCATCATGAGGTATGCAGACTTATGTTTTAATACCCATTATTGTCGTTGTGAGATAATTTTTCTTACAGGCGTTAGTTTGAAAGCGTATGATATTATTCGCTAGATATATTTATGATAAGGATGATATTAATAATAATAATACTAGTAACAAAGTAAGAATGTGAATTATAATAATTTATAACAATAATTATTTCAGTAATAACATGCATGATAATCACAGCAATAATAATAGGGTAAATGATTATGTGCTTAACAAATTTTAAAAGCTGTACTTATTTTCTTATTTGATTATTAATTTTTCTGAAAAATATGCTAAATAAATGGTTTCTATTACAGCCTGTGTACAGAAATGTCATGAGTAAAGAACATGAAGTAATTATGTTGCTGAATAAGGGCCGTGATTTAATGCAGGTGCCAAGGTTTCAAAAAATGGAAAATCGAAGTATTCATCGAGACTTAGATAAAATTCAATTTCAATGGGAGCGATTAAAAAAAGATACGTTAGAAAGACAAACAAAGCTGCAAGTTTGTGCTGAACACTGCAAAAAATACTATAGAGTACAAAATACTTTTTTGCCTTGGCTTAGACAGGCCGAAGATAAGCTTGAGAGTCTTAAGCCAGGTTCATTCAAGCGCAAAGATATAGATAAACAACTGAAAGAGCTTTTAATATTTAGAAATGAAGTTTGGAAAAAATCTGGTGAATTAGAAAATGATAATTCCCTTGGTGAAACATTTTTAAATGCATGTGATATTGACAAAGATATTGTAAGGAATGAGCTAAATACTACGAAAATACGATGGGAGAAACTGAATAACGGTACGTGTTACGTGTTTTTGACCTTTTATTTTTTTTCTACTATTAATTGATATTTTATATTTTTTTTAGATTTAATGGGTCGGACGCAATCATTAGAAGACATTACAAGACATCTTGCTAACTTTAATGAAAATTTACGTGAGCTAGAACATGGATTAGAGCGATGCGAAGACAAACTTGCGTCTCATGATGCTCTTGGAAGGGATGCAAAAGATCCCAAGCTTCTTGATAGAATTAAGGTAAAAGTTTTACTTTCATACTCTGTTCCTTTTTTCATTCCGATGACTTATCATACATATTTATTCAATAGAATTTGAAGGAAGAAACCACCAGTTTGAAAAAACTACTTATAGCCGCACGTCAACAAGCTACAGATTTAGTACATAATGCTGGTGAACAAGGTGTCGATGCCAGTCATTTCCAAGATGAAGTGGATGGTATTGTAGATCGCATCGAAGACTTACAAGCTAAGTTAGATGATAGGTGTAATGAATTACAAAGTGCTGCTACAGCTGTCGCACAGTTTGCTGATTTGCTTAAAAATCTTACTCAAGAACTTTCGAGATTAGAGAAAGAACTAGATAGTATCAGAGCACCCGGTCGTGAGATAAAAATTTTACGTGAGCAAATTGAAACAAATAGATCACTTTTGAAAGATATCAACCGACTATCGGGAGAAATGAAAAAACTAATTTCTTGCGGAGATAATCTAGTTGATGTAGGTTTTGTGACCGACTCAGTAATTATTCAACAGCAAGTAGAAACGTTAAAAAAGCAAATTTTAACGATAGAAAAAAAAATACACAACCAAGAGGATGAACTTTGCCAATTATTAGAAAAGCTTCAAAGATTTTATCAAGATTTTACCAAAGTGATCGATGACATAGAAATTGTTAGTAAGTTGGTTGGCCATCTTAAACCTGTAAGTTTGGAAGTTGATTCAATACGCATTCAGCAAGATGATTTTGAGGTTTTAAAAGACGATAAAATTGAGCCTCTTAGTCGAACTATAGATAAAATTAATTCATTGGGACAGATACTAATTCAGACCGCTGGCCGAGATGTTAATACAAGCAGCATTGAGAAGGACTTACATAAAATGAATGGAAAGTGGAATGAGCTGAAGGCAATGGTAAACATTATTATAATTACTAAAAAATAATTTATATAAAAAATACCCATACAAAATAGCAACATATTTAAAAGATGACAGAAATACTATTGTTTTTATGGACAAAAATTCTATAATACTGAAAAAAATTTATGCTGTGTATTTTAAAATTTTTTTATAATAAGAATGAAAATTAAATTAAATGCAACGACCAAGCACTTCAAAGTTACATTTATCAAAAAAATTAGGATTAAAGCTGAAAAATCATTTAAATTTATTACCTCGCAGTTCAAAGATGTATACTACAATCATAGAGCGCGTGATAGAGCGCGTGGTTTTGGTAAGGCATTAAGTACTAAGACAGTAAAGAATATGGCCAATGATAAATATAGGAATGAGATTGGTACCATTTGAATGTTAAAGAGCTTAATGATAATGTCTTTCAAGCAGATACGTAAATCCATACCTATGTATTGGTGCGAGCATATATACTTACCTATATTGAAGATCGATTTATGCATGAATTCTAATTCCTTGTGCTAGCACCACACCCTTGAATAATTCTTCATTAAAATCGCCATACAAAACAGTGGATGTGCGTTTGATTTTTCCGGTAATTTTCGTAGGTAGATAATGTGTTGCTCCCCCCTCTTCCTTCTCTACCCAAGAATGGCGCGCACCCTCAACATTTGTTATACCTTCATCATGCCTGCCAATATTACTTTCTTACAATTAACAGTGCTCTACCTGATCGAATAATGTAGGTACAAGGAAAAATATGACTTTAAACCTATCCCAGTTCCCTCTTACTATCCTCCACTCGTCTTGCCGAATTTCAAAATCATAACTGAGTCTTTTGTTATAAAATGTGTAGATCACGTGGTTCAGGCAGCCATATTGGATCAGGAATGTGGATTTACTATATATGCTACTAGGCATTAAATACTAGAGGTCGAGACCTTTCTTTTGACCACCTATAGAATTTTAATTGATTAAACCAATTTTGGATAAGGAAGATCATTCGTTCACAAAGAGTACCTCTATTATGTATTTTTATTTTTAACACTACAAAAAAAATTTGCTACGTATTTGTATGTAAACTTAATTGTGAACACTAACTGATACAAAGCTTTTTGTGTAAGGAAGCAAAAAAGAATGTAGAACATACGTAAAAAATAATTTTAATATGAGTATAACACAAGTATCATACATTCATGATTTTTGTAATGTCGAAAGAGCAGTTTTGTCAAAATAGAATGTAAACAACGATGTATATGTAATACTGTTATAGTCTTAAAAAAAACTGCATAAATATTTTTTCTGCGTCATTCAAACCCATTTTTAAGCTAAACTCTAAACTTGACGTTTTAATTTTGTAAATATTGTTGTTAGTTTATTGCTCTTAATGCGGTTTATTTGAAATTGTTTTGTCTTTTTGTCTGGCTATCTGTTTGTTTGTCCTTGCGATGGGCACACGGAAAAAATTTTAAAACGGCTGCTCGCCTAACTCAGGGAAGATAGCGAACCTTATAGCTAGGGATGACTGCTGCCTAGTAGAGGGCGCGCTGCGAGCCCTGTAGCGACGAGCAGGAGTACACGCATACATAGTATATCTATACCTGGCTGATTTTACCAGCATTCTATTACGTACGCAATTTGGACTAAAGCGCCTGAGTGTACTATTGCACGCCACTACAGGGCTCGCAGTGAGCCCTGTACTGGGCGGGCAGCTATCCTATCAGTTGGGTGTGCAGCTGATGATGCATTCGGGCGAGCTATGCTATCTGTTGGTCGACCTGATGGTCCAAAATTTTTTCCGTGCAGATTTTCGCGATTGATTTTGAACCTCATGTCAA
Organism: Copidosoma aretas; assembly: GCA_030522625.1. Classification (NCBI taxonomy): domain Eukaryota; kingdom Metazoa; phylum Arthropoda; class Insecta; order Hymenoptera; family Encyrtidae; genus Copidosoma; species Copidosoma aretas. Next base: position 14,994 of record JAPYYV010004624.1, read on the forward strand.
CTAGCCTAACAACTTCTTTTCCTGGCAGAAATATTGAGCCTCAATGATAGTACAATGTAGTGCAAACGAATTCAAGTAATATTTTTTCCATCAAATACCTGTAAAGTAATCAATATTCCTTCCAATTCAGTGTAGGTAAGGTAGATTTTTAATCTATCCGCTCATCGATATTTCGTCTTATATCGATTGTTCATAAACTCATGTGCGTTTGTTTCCACTAGATTATGCAGACGGCAAATAAAAATCAAAGGAAATATAACAAATTATGAGGATACGCTTTTATTATTGAAATATCATAGTCAAATATAATTTTTTTATGCATAATCAATAAGAGTAGAGTTGCTTAATAATTCTGTTACGATGTCGTAAACAAATAAATAGTTTGGTGACTCCCGCTTTTATCGATTACACATTAGAAAAGTTATTTGTTATTTTCTACTTCTTGGCTCATGATTAAAAGCACATCTCTATAAGTTCTGTATATTTTTTTTGAACGTTAAGCAACCTGATTATACCATAGGGACTAACGTGACAGGCGTCAAACCCCCCATACTATTCCAGCAAGGTCCTCGCCTTCTGCACCTGCCTGCCTTCTGCCTGCTGCCCCTAGACCCAACGCAATCTTATTACTAAACATTTTTCATTAATGTTTATATAATTCAAAGGGTTTGATACACTGATAGCGAACTTTTATGCCTACATAGGTGAATATACGAATGTACTTGCGTGCAGGCGTGTATAAACGTATATCATCCGTAAGTCTCCGGCCACTCGTGCGCGTCAATCGCAACTCGTGTGGGAAACCGTCTTTTCTGCACTTGTTAGGTAAATAACTAGCATACAAATTATATTCCAATTACTTATCTCAATAAATATTTGGAATTAATGTATACAATTTTTCTAAGAGTAAGGTTGAATTATACAATTACCTTTAAGATAATTTACAATAACAACGTATATAGTTGGATTTTACTCATATCGCAATCATCAACTGTGACGTGTTTGAAAATCAAGCATGTATCTTTGTCGTCTATTTAACACAGACACAACGATTTCACGTATTCTTGAAATAAAGAATATCAAATTAATAAATGTAATGGATTCTAATACTTGAGATGCCAATAAAATATACAAAAAAATTTGTATCGTCACAAATACGTAATAATAAAATGACTCTTGGCGATGTTGATGGTACTGCCTGAGCACTTTTCTATTTTCTACCCTTTGATCTAGAATCGGTACTTTTATAGTCATGACAGGAAGGAATCTGGAGTAAACAATATTTCAAGAAAATTTTTTATTGTACGTAGAATTGCGAGTACACTCAGGAATGTTAATGCTCGAACAAAGGAATGTATTAAAAGTGGAATTTTTCTTAGCTTTCATATTATCTAATATATGCATGGTATTTAGTTGATATTTTAGGGCAATAACGAATGTAAACGATACTTATTTCACAGCAACGTTTTGTCGACTTGTCTGCTGACCTCGTTAGGCTTTCCTGACAAGATAATATTTTAAAATAACTAATGTAAACGTGAAAGATATAGACAGTGTGAGAACAAATATTTAAACTACACTAAGAAAAAAAATAGTCATCATAACTATTTAAATTTTGTAATAGCTTCCACACAACTTTTAAAGATGGTTTACTCACTGTGTGTAGTAGATTCAACTAGCGTTGTAGTCAAAAGTACATACAGTCTGCTTTTATTACAGTTAACTTGTAATGGCAACGTAAGACATTAGCAGACTGTACTACACTTATTTTCAGTGTAGTAGGAACTACTGCTGTGGGTTTGCCAACGCAACTACTACCCTTTTACTACAGTTATGTAATAGCAGTAACTAGACATTAACGTAGACTGCACTACATTTTTTCTCTCAATGTACCTTTTTCAATCTATTAAGGGATTATTTCACGTACTGAGCAACTTGTTTACACGCAATTCAGACTGGAAATTTATAGCCACACTGAAAAAAAATCCATGAAGGCACTGCGCGATAGATGGTATGTCTGCTACACGGTACAACAGTGCTGCCTATGCGCCGCACCGTGCCAAGGATGCGCGGGACCCGTGCAGTGGGTGCACAGTGCGGCGCATTAGCAGCTCCGCTTGTACCGTGTAGCTGTTGCTGTTATGACATGGCGTTACTCATGCCTTGTACTGTGCTCCAACAGCATCAGACCCGTGAAGCTACTGCACGGGAGTCGGAGGCATTGACTACACAGGTATCTGGTGCTATCTATACACGTACGAGGGCAGCACCTGCACCGATTTTATCAGTGCAAGTATATGCATAAACACATACATATTGTAAATAGTACAATTACCTGAAGGTAATTGTATCGATATTTATATATAAATAAATACAACTAAAATCGTACACATTCGAGAAACTTTTGATAGGTGTAATTTAAATCTCGAATATCCTCCTTCTTATCTATATTATGACCGTTGAAGGCGATGTAGAGCATTTCAGAGATCAAGCGTTTATCACAACTCGGTTCTTCATCTAATATTTTTATATTGTCCCATTTGAAAGTACGATTACTAGAAGTTTGGTAAACGGAAACTAATGATTCAGTTTTATAGTTATTTTGATGTTCTCGTTTTAGCTCCCCTAGCGCTCTCTTCGTTTCTTCTAGGCATCTCGCTAGGCATTTGCTGCATTAGGTTCGACATACAATATTTGTATAATCCTGTATCTCGTTCCTGGCTTTAAATCGACAAACACCGTAATACTTACGCCTTTGCCAGTCTTAATTACATGCGGAAAAGTTGTTTGATATGGCAAATAATAATTTTACGACTTGAAAAAGGTAGTTTGAGAGTTTGATTTATTACTCTCTGGATATTTTAAGTTTATACTAGCCATTACAAGCAATTATTTTGTTAAAAAATCCTGAAGAAATCGGCGCACTGGTCGATAAAACGTTGATGTAATAAAGTGTTATTGCCACTTTATTTATTGCCTCAGAAGATCAATCAAATACTTCATATACATCAGAATGTCCTGTAGTTTGCTTAAAATAAATCATCATTTAACATAAATATGTATCAAGAATTGAAGTGTATCGGTACACAACAAAGATAAAGGTTAATTTATTGATGAATACATTACAAGACACTGATTATAAGGATTTTGAAAACAAAAATTTCCGATAATGTACACAGTACAGACAAAAAGACAAATCTGAACAAAAATTTTGGTAATTTTTTTTTTTTACTTTGTAAAAAGCGCATGCTTGTGGTAGTGATTGATAAAATGGAATACAAATTCAAATCCAAAAGCATTGACTCTACAATCAATTAAAGATTCATGAAATGAATTCATAACTGAGCTCGATCCAGAGGCGCAAAATCGACAAAGAGATACAAATCTTGAAACTCATAGGTTTATTTACCATAGCTACGAAAATAGTCGCATATGCAATAATAAGTTTGAGAAATTTAAAGATGCAATTATTTGGAATTAAAAACAAAAACTTAACAGTAATCAAAGGTAAGTAAATAATTAATCAAAAGGAACTAGCTCTATGATAAGGGTATCGTAACGAAAACGAGGAGTGCGAAATGCATAGACGTTAATGATTTAAAACAATGTATCAAATAATTAAAGGTTGTGATATACTTTGGAAAATTAAACCACAGATCTACATGACATGTCAGTTTGATAGTTTAATTATTCCAAAAAAAATCTGATGAAAATAAATTATTGAACATTATTATTTTAGTAACAAATTTGTGTAGAAAATTTAAATTGGTTAAGCAGGTATTAAACTTTGTGAAGCAAAAATTCTAAGACCTCAAGAAAAAGTGTATAACAAGAATCATGATCAGATTGGCGCGGGGAGCGCACAGAGGGGTGATATATTACAAATCTCATGTATATATATATATATATATATATATATATATATATATATATATACATTCCTATATCATATAGTTGTATGAACAAACATTGGTCCCAGCCCACCCCC
>JAPYYV010004625.1:0-19898 GCA_030522625.1 Copidosoma aretas
CTTAATTAAACTTACTGCCTACGCTCTATTCTGTAATTGCCTTAGTGGACTCATGCCTCACACGTGTGCACCGTACGGCTGCCACGACGCGACTCCAGAAAAGTTATAATTATTGACAATAATTAAATTATCCATCTTTCTAGCAAAAAATTCATAGATAAATTCACATTATCAGTAAAAAAACGTAAATAACATCAATCACAGAAATAGGATTCTCTTAAAAATTAGTCCAGTTATTATTCTTGTACTACTTATCAGATGCTAATAGCTTTTAAGGCTGCAGATAAGTAATAATAATTGATAATGAATAATTATTCTAACTTCCAAGCAAAAAACTCATGTTTTTGGTAGAAAAACTTGAATAACATTAATCACAGAAATAGGATTGTCTTAAAAATTGTTACAGTGATTGTTCTTGTACTACTGTACAAAAGCTTATAATTGTAAAGGCTACAAGAAAGTTATAATAACTGATAATTGATAATTATTCTAATTTTAAGCGAAAAATTCATGTTTTAAGTAAATAAACTTAAATAACATCAATCATAAAAGTAGGACTCTCTTAAAAATGAGAACAATAATTGTTCTTGTACTACTAAACAAAAGCTTATAACTTTTAAAGCTGCATAAAAGTGATTATTAGATATGTCTGATTAGCCGCAAAAGTCTTAGTATTTCTTTAATAAAAACTAAATAAAATGACTTATCAAGATGATTTAAGATGGAAAATAGAGCTATTGTGAAGCTTTATCAGATGTTATTACATATAAATTCGAATTAAATTCTTTTCACCCTTAAAAAAGTAAAAAAAAACCGGTATCTGACCATATAAATCGGCAACAATATATATCTTTGTACATTATTTCAGCAACAAATGAGCAACAAATTATGCCGCCTCCTGATTTGCTGTAGCTGTCCACCGTGCTGAGATACGCGATGTGCGCTGCTGGCTTCATACCCTGAATACGATTTTTTTGCCGTTCTAGGCCCGGGGATATCGGCAACAAAATCGATCTTTGCACATTCTTTCAGCAACAAATTACCAACAAATTATGCCGCCTTCCGATTTGCTCTAGCTGTCCCCCAAGCCGAGATACACGATATGCGCTGCTGGCTTGATATTAGACTAGAAACTTATGTCATATTTCAGTGCGGTTAGGCGCAACAGATTTTTTTTTAGCGTTACAAATTAGCAACAATTCAGCAACCAATTCTAGTTCCTTTACAGATTCGAAAATATCATTAGTTTTGGAAATATCGTCAGTGGCTACGCTAGCTTAATATTAAGCCAGCATATCCATTGTTTCTCGAAAACGGCAAGAGCAACAAAATTTGTCCATATACAAATATTTATTTCTCGCTTCTCAAGCAACCCCGTGTCTTAACAATTGAACTGGATCATTTTTTATCTGTACCTAAAATTTTAGCTCGATTGCAATGTTAATTCTATTCTGTGTAGAACTCCTTTAAAGTACCGTCGACAAACCATGTACCACTTCTTGACAAAATCTCTAAGTTTTGTCGAGTTTCAATAACTATCCTATAGCTTTCATTCTCAGTACCTTTATTGATTAGTCAGACAGCAAGAAATTTTCCACAGCAAGACTTGTTCTTAACCGATAAAGAATTTTATAAGCTCCTCGAGCGATGTAGGGTTTTGCGGCAGATTTCGTCGACGAATAGTACGCAAAGATTTCGCAATACTTGGGCGCTCCGTTAACTTGCTTATGCTAGTAAGATAGATCGTATCGTGCTCCGGACGGATAATTTGTGCTTGTGAGAGCGCTAGATGGGCTTCCACATTTCATTTCATTTGCGATGTAGCCATTTAAGTCTCCGCTGCATTATGCAATAACGATAGAGTATCAGCAATTTAGCAAGAGGTGCTTAAAAACTGCACACTTTCGATTTATTGGCAGTGAGAAGGAAGGAGAGGGCCGTGATTTTGCGCAGAATAAACTTTGTCAATAGCATCAGGGTTCGGTTTTTTACTGCTGGTTACTCGTACAAGCACTTCGACACAACGCATTGACCGCGTCGCAACCTGTTGCAGCCCCAATACGTCTTGTTTCCGCATATTCTCGAATGGAAAAAATTTCAGCTGCCATGCAACATTTTTTATCAATAACTTTAGCCGTAATGAAAAAAAAGTGCAAGTTAAATAAGAGAACGAAAAATTTAATGCAAGAAGACATGACAATGAGTTTGATAAATAAATACTGTTAAGTTATATAACCATAGTAACCAAATATCAGAAAATATAATAAAACTTTGGATAGGAGGTGTCGGAAAAATGTCGTTGGAAATCATGATATTAGGAAAAACATTTTTGGAGAAAATAGATTTGAAATAATGGTTGTCGGAAATTTATTTTCGGAACATAGCTTTTCGGTAAAATACGTTCAGGAAAATAGATTCAAGAAGTTAGGCGGTAACCGACAAATTTCCAATAAGAGCTCGTGAAATGTTATCAACTGCTCGTTGTTAAATAATTATAATTGCAAGAATTACACAGCTCCACAAAAAAAAACTGTCATTCAGACTAGACTGCACTCTACCTATGTATTTTTGCCCGCTGAATCCAACTAATGCTTCAGAATGGACCTATCACCCTTTAGTTTGACCCTAGATGCTAAAAAGTCCCTAGAATCGAGAAAATTTGGCTTTTTAAGCTTATGTTTTAAAAAAATCATATTGGACTATATTTCACTACTTTTGCCCATGTTCGCTCGTTTAGTTAAATTGTAATTTCAGAGTGAACCTAGCTTTTTTTTCTGTTTTTCCCTAAATGCAAAAAAGTCCCTAGAATCAGGTAAAATCGGTTTTTTTATTGTATCTTTAAAAAAACCACAATGGACTATATTTCTTAACGTTTGCGTATATGTGGTCTTTATATCAAACTATTATTTTATCTTAAACTTAACTTTTTTCAGTTTTTCCCTAGACGCTTAAAAGTCCCTAAAATCCATTAAAATCGGCTTTTATAGCATATCTTAAAATGAAAAAGCTACATCAGATCATATTTTACTCCTTTTACGTATATTTGGTTGTGAAATTGAATTCTGGTTTTCAAATCCTAATAGTCTTCAGAATAAAGCGGAATCCGCTATTCTGACTTATGTTTATAGAATTGTATGGATATTGGACAAGACTATGTTACGGCTGCGTATTTTAGGCGCTTAATTTGAATCCTTTTTCAATCTGGCATACATTAGTTTTACTCTAGCTAAGAAGTATTTAGGAACGATCCAAACGTGCTATTCTATTTAACAATTACTCATCGGTAGCTATATAAAAACTGCTGGAATAAAGGAGGATCTTTATTCCCAGTCCCCAGCCAGTAGTTTATCTCTCAACTCTGAAAACGACATAAAGATATCTTCTTCGTTTTTTTCCGCTTTTAGCATCACCCAGGATCAACCACGTGGACGTAGCGGGGATATGATCCCTATTCGCCCAGTGCAGAACTGGTGCTGCCTTCATTTTTCCCCCAGAGCCTGTGTTATATCTTATGGAAGAAAATAGTCGCGGTGGCCGTCACTGAAAGTTTTACCCCCTGTTTTCCATAAGAACGTGTGTTAAAATGAACAAGTGGCGCAATCCCCTTGCTTCCCACGTTATCGGGTGCTTGATTAGCGTGAGTCCCCTTGCCTCTCACGTTTCTAATATAATATTAGTCACCTCCATTTTAAACTTTCATTTTACAGTGACATTGTCGTTTATCTTCAAAGTTTCGTCGTAATGGTTTTCGTTTGCGTTTTTCACCTGTTATTGTCACTTCTCTTTTCAAGTTCCAGCAGTAATCAGCCAACATAAGATGGAAATGCCACTTAAGATTCATATTGTAACCTACACTTCCGTAATTTTTCACCAACTCGAATACTATTTTCTCATAATCATCGCTCTTCTGGTTTCCCAAAAAACACTTTGTTACGTTTTGAAAACTTAACCATGCAGCCTTTTCTGTTTATTCATTTTTTTGACGAACCCACTATCTCGAAACATTTTACGGATTTGCGGTCCATCAAATATTCCCTCATTCAACTTTGCATCAGACATTTTAGAAAACTTGTTCTTTAGGTATGCAAAGCAATTTCCTTGTTTATCTAAAGCCTTAGCAAATTGTTTCGTGAGACCTAATTTGATGTGTCCAGTCCTGGTCTTTGTAAACATTTTTTTAAATTTGATTCATTATTCCATTAACATGTGTACAATAACAGTGATAACTCAGTGTCTTTTGTGAAATATTTTCTAAATTCATTCTCTCTATCTCGATATACCGTCACTTTTGTTCCTTATGTTAACAAATTCTTCCTTTTAAAGTCAGAAGCCAAAAACTCAGCACCTTCTTTCGACAAACCCAAGATTCTCACAAGATCATTCAGTTCAGCCTGCGTATATTTCCGTGGGGTTTTGTTATTTTCTTTCTCACTACTGATGTGGTCATCAACACTATCCTCTTCTTCTTCTTATGTTTCTTTTTCACTGCTGTTCTCATTTTTTTGACTTTCTTTGTAAGCTTGTTTTGTCTGTTTATTTAAATTTTCTTCTGGATTATCCTTTAATTCAGTGTAGAGTGGTTTCACCATGTTTCTCACCCTAGGGTATACAATTTTTGATTTGGTGGATTGGTTTAAATCTTCTACTTTAGTTTGACAAAAGTAATAGTCTTTTTCAGATCGAGGCTTACTCCATTTTGCTGGAATAGCAAACAATAATTTGTTGCTGTCCTTATCTTTTGCATAACGGCGAAACATTATATCACATGACCCACAAATACCATTCGGTCCTTACTCTGTCATCTCCTCCAACATTTCAAACCCAAAACACTCTTTAAATGTACTTCTTAACTTGTCATTTATTGAATGACGATTCTTTTTTACTAAAAATTCAGTGCAAACGTAACAGAAAATATTGGGGTTATTCTTACATGGATTACCATGCAGTTCTCTTGTAGTTACATGTTCAACAACGGCCAAGGTACCCACCGCTGTTGGACTGCGGTTTCTTGATCACAACGCCTGCGGGCCCGCTTTCCAATACTGACCAGCTGCCGATACTAGGCTTCCGACACACTGCATGGTAACACGTTTTCTTCGTGTACCTGCCATGACGGCGTGGAAGCTGTGATCCAGGGCTTCGCCGGATCACGGAATTACTCCGTTGCCCACCGTCACCACGTGGAGGTGCCCTGGACGGCAGATACAAAACATGTTACGATGTGGAGGAGCCCAGGACGTAAGACCCACAACGTGTTGCAACCAGTAAACAATTTATCAGGTAACGAGGCTTTTGTAATTAGACTTAACACTTTTGAAATCATCTAATAAATTGATTTTAACGACAAAATATACGCTAAAGTAGTGAAATATAGTCCTCTGCGATCTATTTTTTTTTTGAGATATGATGAAAAAACACGATTTTGCTCGATCCTAGATACTTTTTGGCTTCCAGAAGAAAACTGATGGATGCTGAGTTGATTCTAAAACCAGGATTGATTAAATTAAATAACCAAATATATGAAAAAGTAGTGAAATATAGTCCATTGAAATTTTTCTGTAGAGGAAATGCTGAAAAAGCAAATTTCGCTTGATGCTACGGGAGCGTTGTCATCGAAACCTGCTTATCCAAATCCTAAGTTTTTGAAACATTTGAAAACTTCAGAAAGTTCAGAATAAAATATTTTCATTTCTAACTTTCCGAGGTGTTTAAAATATTTAAAAACCTCGGAAAGTTGGGAATAAAATTATTTTATTCAGAACTTTTTGAAGTTGTCAATTGTTTTAAAAACTTCAGATTTGGATAAGCCGGTTTCGATAACAACGCTGTCTACGGTCTTCTTGGCTTCTAGAGAAAGATTTAAAAATGCAAGAAACATGCCAAATCTAGAATTCAATTTCACATCCAAATATATGCAAAAGTAATAAAATATGGTCTGATGTAGCTTTTTTCTAAGATATGCTAAAAAAGCTGATGTTAATGGATTCTAGGGACTTTTAAGCTTCTAGGAGAAAACTGAAAAAAATTAGTTTAATATAAAATGATAAATTGATACGAGGACCACATATACGCAAACGTTAAAAAATACAGTCCATTGTGGTTTTTTAATGATACGATAAAAAAACTGATCTTACCTGATTCTAGGGACTTTTTTTCATCCAGGGGAAAACCGGAAAAAAAGCTAGGTTTACTTTGAAATTAAAATTTAACTAAACGGCCGAACATGCGCAAAAGTACTGAAATATAGTCCAATATGATTTTTTTTAAAGATAAGCTTAAAAAGCCGATTTTTCTCGATTCCAGGGACTTTTTGGCATCTAGGGTAAAACTAACGGGTAATGGGTCCATTCTGAAGCCATATTCGGATTCAGTGGGCAAAAATACATGTAAAGTGCAGTCTAGTAGGAATGACAATCTTTTTTTTTGTGGAGCTGTGTAATCAATCTACTAGAATTGCAATAAAACTAAAAACAGAAAAATTAACTACTTTGTGTCGTTGTACCTTTACACTAATTATGTATACGTAAATACTACTGCGCCCATCTCATCAGCTCTTGCCAAGTGCATAAGGTGCTCGACTTGGAACTTTTCGAACTAAGTTCGAGCCACACAACCGGAAGTCTAGGTTTTTTAATTTATTTTTTATTCTTATTAAATTGGTTTTTTTATCTAAAATCACTTTTGACATTATGTATGCACAAAATAAGTTTGATTCTTTGAAAAAATGCAAGTCGTTTTAAGACGTGTTCAACATGTTAAAGCCACTTAACATGATTCTGATAAGTGTCTTTTGACACAAAGACACACGACGGCGGAAACTTTTTATGTAACAAACACGATGCATACACGAGTATGCCACTTTTTAAAACTTAAAAACTCGTGTCCCAAGAAACTAGATTTACTCGTATAATACTCGAGTCATGCTTATTGGGTGGTCTCATGTACCTGAAGGAGGATTCGAGTAAATTAAATCCAAAGCGGCGCTATTTATCGTAAGCTCTTATGAGTAAAACCAATAATATCTCAGTAAATTTTATGTATCTTCGGTTAAAATAATACGAACGTTATGAAAAAAACTTGATGAATTGAATCGTATTTAATCGCAAATCTGTAAAAATCCAAAAAAGTCGAAATTACTATGTACACGGAGCAAACAGGTCAGTAATATAGAAGGGAAATGTATACACTCTATAGCCTAAAGTGTAGAAATCAGGGGTAGAAAGTGTGAATCCATCGATTTACACCTTCCAAAAAAGCGAAATATCATTTTTACACTCTTCACAGAAGGATTTTAAAATTTTACTACTTTCAAAGTAGTAGTTTAGAAAAATTACTACTTTTAAAAGTGTAAAAATGAAATTTCCTCTTTTTAAAAGTGTAAAAATAAGATTTATTCTTTGTAAAAGTGTAAAAACGAGATGTATTCTTTTGAATATGTAAAATGTTCAAATTTTTACTTTGATATTTCAAAAAGTATAAAAAGATAATTTTACTTTTTTTTAAAGAGTCAAAGTTTTAGAACTCTCGATTTGCTTAAAATGTCAATGCTGATTTGCATTTGTTTCGCTATTCAATGTAAAAGATCAGAACTGTACTTGAGAGATCTGTGCACAAATTTTTTTCCAAAAAATGAATTTACTTCTTGTAGCCTGCATTATACAATGATTAATGGAAAGCATTTTTCGTTTTACAAAAATAAGCCTCATCGGTGATTTTTACCCATATTCCATATCTCAGCTTCTGTAACAGTTGGAGTGCTCAAATTTGATGATTGATATTGTTTTATAAAATAATAGAACCATACCCGATTTCAGATGTTTACCTCTTATAGAACCAGAGATCCAAGGTATAAGGGTATTTTACGAACGAAGGTCGTTCGCAGCTAGATTTCAAAGTTAATCTTGGATTAAAATTGTATTAAGAACGTATGTCATGAAACATGATGAGTATTTTTATAAAAATAAGTTACAAAATGTTTGTATATTTTAATAACAGAAAACACACCAAATTTAAACCTTGGTTTGCTTTCAAAGAAGCATAACATAGGATTTTACAAATCATTGTTATGCGAATAGCCTGAATTGGGATTGTGATATCAGACCTCTAGTAAAATTTGATGAAACAAAGTGAAATGTTACATTTGATTCTTATTTGATTCTTAATTCTTATCATCACGAAAGTTGTGATACGAGAGACTGGTAAAAGTCATTGATGAGGTCAATTTCTGTCAAATAGAAAATGCAGTACATAAATCACTGTGTATACCTTTCAATCCAACACTGAACTTGCTTGAAATGACAATTTTGCTTGTGTTTGACTATTTCTAAAATATCAAACTGCGTTTAAATCACCAGTGTATAAAAATTTATATAAAAAAAACATGAACCACTCATGACTCATTGGTAGAGTACTTTTTAGATTTGTGATTCTCTAGTTATTGCAAAAAAAGACAGTATAAGTAGCAGACGAGCTACACAAATGATACTTCGTTATATATTGCGAGCGATTTAAATAAGAAGCAATAAAAAATAAGCTATAATTATTATAACCTAATATTGATGCTTCCTTTTCACAATAAAAGTAAGACTTGGAACATTTTTACACCTTTCAAAAGTGTATTTACATAAATTTCATCTTTTCAAGAGATTAAATCTCATTTTCACACTTTTGAAAAGTTAAATTTTTAAAATTCACTTTTAAAAAGTGTATTTCTTTTAATTTTCTCTTTTTAAAAGAGTAAATTCCATTTTACACTTTTGAAAGTAGTAATGTTGCCAAACTACTACTTTGAAAGTAGTAAAAGTCAAAATCACTCTTTTCAAGGAGGAAATACTCAATTTCCTCTTTTGAAAAGTATGAAAATGATATTTTGCTATTTTGAAAGGAGTAAAGCAATAGATTCTCACTTCTTACATCTGATTTTTACACTTTTGGCTGTAGAGTGTAGGGAAAGCACTGCATATATGTAGACGATATCCCCTTTCACTGTCTGGCAGCCTGTACATGATCATCGTGTCTTGCGATGCTCATGATCATCGTGTCTTGCGATGCTCATGAGCATCGCTCTGGACGATGAAACTAAACGTCGCCAATCCAAATAGGCTGGCTCTATATACACCTACATACACTCGTCTTCTCTGCTTTAGGAAAAAATAATAATATACTTGCTCTTGCATCAGTTTAGTTAAGGCCAGCTGATACTCATACTTCTGTGTCTTTCTGTTGTAAAAACATGTTTTGATAAAATTAGTTATTTAAGTTAATGATAACAAGTACGCGAGTAGACGAATGATATGAGCTGATACGGATTAAAAGTTGTTTTTAAGAGGTTACATAATAGAATTTTTATTCATATAATGTTCTCGTTAAACATCAGTGGAGAGAATTGTCTTATAGTAGTTGCAAACATTTACCGAAAATAGCAGAAGTATCCTTGAAATTATAAGATCTATTTTTGATAATACAATAATTGCTTTGAGAATTGTAAGAACTTGTTTCTTAATGTTTAATATCATTTTAAGGATCTTATTTTATAAACCTCCCGGTGCAGAAAAGGTATTTAGAGTTACCTTTTTTAATCAGTTCTTGTAGAAGCCTGTCTTGTCTGAAGGTGACATCATTAACAAACAATCACGAAAGATGATTAGTAAAATTTTGTACAGATCCATGCATTTCGAAATATGTCTGTCAATTTTTGATTTATTGTATCTTGCCATTTTCCTTCAAAGATTTTCATGTGAAGTACTGGTTTTGATTGTAAATTAAGTGTCTTTCTTTCGCCGATATTTACGTAATGTGCAGCATAACTACATGGTCGGTTCGCATGGATGGTACCTTGTTCATGTGCAAAGTTAATAAACTTTACAGTCAAGAATACTCTTACCCACCTTTTACTTTTTTTTTTTTTTTAATGTTTGGTACATTTCGACGTACATTTGCGTTTGCACTGTTCCGTATTCGTCTAGTATTATGCCTGTGAGTCGAAGGAAATCTCAGAAAAACTTGGAGGAACAGATTTTGGTAAACCTGCTCCAATGCGTTGTTCGAGTTATGACTCAATGCTTTAGTCATACTTCGCAGGCTTAAACACCGAAACTGAACCTCAGCGCATCATCTCTTGCTTACATTGTTAAGCGTAAAGGAACATCTAACCAATTATAAACGTTTCATAAAGGCTGCGGTCACTCATCAAAAAAACCATAGCGGTCGTTCCTGCATAACCTAGGAAATCGGCCAAGATGCACTTCCGCCTAGTCGCTTACCTTCGGCATATCATTTGTTTGTATCTGGTCTGTACTTTTTACTTTCCCTTTCTTGTTTGTCTCACGCAAAGCTCTACTACTTCTATACAAGAGTATCTTTACTAAAATTTACATCTTGTCACAACTTATAACGATGAAAGGTCAGTGAACCGTAAGTGGGTAAAAAAATTGTTTTTGTGGATGTAATCCTGACGTTTATTCAGCAAGACAATAGAGCTGTAATTACCAGATGAATATATCGATTATCTAAACAGTACTACCATACTACCACCGCAGATGGATCTATCTAGTACCTCTTCTTGACGCAGCAGCATCAGATACATCCTGTGAATATGACCGAGATTCTATTAGTTTAGTGTCTGCCCCCACCCAATTCTTCACTAGTAGCTAGCCTTGGCAAAGATAATACTAATAAGTGTGGTGCAAGTCATGCTTTCACTGTCTCACGATCCGGTGAAGCCTAGATCCTGAAATAAGATGGATTATAAGAGGACCCAGTGCTCTTTGATGTATAATATATGTCGTTAAATTTAAGTAAAACTGAAAAGAATGCTAGCTCAAGGTTAAATAATGCATTAAGTACAATAACACCAGCGGAGAGATATCAATGCTAGTTGGATACTTTTTGGACAGTCCTATTACTACTAAATTATTGTGAAAACAGCTAGTAAAAGCAGAGAAATTAACACTTGTAATCAATTTATTGCTATGATAAGGGTTTTAAGATTGCAGTTGCCTAAATAAATGGCTTATCAGAATAATTATATACTTCGGGAAAAAAAACTGTAATAACGTTTTTGATGTATGATATTATCACGCATACAAGATATATTGTTGATTTTTTAATATTTTTTCCATATCGCAATAAAAATTATCTGTTTGATGAAAAATGAACAAATCAGGACCAGATTTTGTTCAATGTTTTTTAACATCTCGAGAGTTTTCTGTAAAATTGTAAGTATTGAATAAATAATAAGAATTACAGTCATTTACTGCTAAAGAGTGCGGGCGACGCTTTGGTTAAAAATAATTTTAAAAAAACATCAAAAGAAACAGTAGTACCCAAACCTGGGTGAACCACGTATATCATCAAACATATCAATTAATCTCTCGTACATTATACAATTATCATTTTATAATTATACAGCCTAACGAAATTTTGCGAAAATTCGGAAACAGACACACTAACATACTTTTCCGAATGTTTTTGGTGCGCTGAACTCGAATCTAGCGACAGAATTGCTCCAGCATGTCAGGTTTGCGAGATATCGTGACCTAAAAGTGCAAGAAACAATGTTTTTTGACATATTTGAGGTTATGTAACATCACTAGGTATTTTTTTTTTTAAACACTAGTTGTATTACTTAAGAGCATGGTCCTTCTTTTTTAAAATCAATTTTGAATTGTCCAGATATATTTTTTTTTACCAAGATATGACAATTAAAAATTTTTTCCTCGCCAATCCACATAAATCCAAGCCAAACGCAGATTTTAAGCTACCTCTAAAAGCGGATTTTCCTAAAATCTCTTATATTAACTAAAGTTACTGCATACGCGTTTCAGAGGCAACTGATACGAATTAGCCCTCATTTTCTAAAAATAAAAAATTCGCACATTAAAAATGGCTGACAAAAAAGACCCTGCTCAGACCACGAAGATTCGGTTTTCCGATAGATTTGTCTGAATTTGTGATATTGTGTACTCATCATTACCTTGATAAAAAGTGTACATGAGTACAAAGGCCAAAAATAAAATTTTTTTGAGATATCGAGGACGCAAAATACCAATAACTGCTGCTAACTCATTGGCACAAAGCTTCTTTATTTACATGTTTAATGGCCTTTATTTTTTCTTACGAGATTTAACTTAGTTATAATTATTAAAAGTGTTGAAGCTCGTAGAATTCAAGCTTGCGAAATCAAAATGAGTATTTAAACAAAATCCAGTATGTTGGATACACTTTTTTATAGTTACTAATTTTGAATTCCCGCTGAAATTTTAAAAATTAGTAGCAAAGGAAACATTCTTTTTTTTTTTACTGTTTGAGCTTATTATGTTTTGTTTTGTTGAAAATACTAACTTTTTCAAATTAATTTCCTTAAATGCAATAAAAAATTTTACAAATAAATTTATTCAGTTTTAAAAAAGATGATTCGGAAAAACTTCTTTTGTTAGTTTTTCTTCTATGCCATGCAATATGGCAATCACGCTTTAAACTCTAATAGTCAGCTAGCATTTGTTTATTTCATTTTCCCTGATACCGCTGCTGTATATCTTTCATATGTTGGTAAGCTCTTCCGCCTTGGTTATCACTTACATCTCCCAAGTTTTCTGGAAAATAGTCTAGATTTCTGTGTAAGCAATTTATTTTTATACTCATACAGCCCTGTTTTTTATAAGCAGTTAAGAAATTTTTCACTAAAATTTTATAATTTTCATTTTTACGTTTTTCCAGAAAATCAGTACAAACTTTTTGAATCATGTCGCAGCTTCTTTTTCATTCAATAACGTATTTGCATCAAAATTTAAATCTTTCATCAGTTTTCGTATATCAAGACCAAGAAAAATATCTTTTTTTTATTTGGTGTCACTCAGAGTAGCAAACACATCACAGAGATATTTGAAACATTTTTCTTCCTTATCAAGTGCTTTTATGAACTGTTTCATCAGCCCTAACTTAAGGGGGTTTCGCTGCGGCAAGGCCGAACCTACATCAATCTTTGGGCGCTTATCACTGAATCACATTCAACTGGCCAGTACTCAAAGAATACTCAACGAATCTGGCCCAAAAAATTTACTGACATCCCTAAGACTGTTTACTTTTCCATAGTAGACAGTCTTAGGGATGTCAGTAAATTTGTTGGGCCTGATTCCTTAAGTATTCTTTAAGTACTGGCGAGTTAAATGCGACTCCGTGATAAGCGCCCAAAGATTGATGTAGGTACGGCCTTGCCGGAGCGTAGCCCCCTAAATATGAAGAGGAGGTAAAATAATACTAGATGGGGGCACTAACGGAGAATAGCGAATTTATTTAATCTGTCTTCAATTCTTTTCTTTTTGGCCAATCATTTACTTTATAGTGTTTTCCACGTGCACGGCTGTCCCATTCGCAAATTAAATAGGGATATTTTGTATATCCCGCTTGCTGACCTAAAATCATTAAAATTATTTTTAAATTACCACAAATTTCCCATCTATCTTCATCGTATTTAAGGACATTTATCAGCCGAGCAAGATTGTCGTATGTTTCTTTTAAATGCACAGAATACCCAAGAGGTATTGATGTTAATTTGTTTCTATTGTGAAAAAGTAGTGCCTTTAAAATTCTTTTAGACGAGTCAATAAAAAGCCGCCACTCACTTGGATCATATATTTGCAGCCCTAATTTGTTTATTAGACCTTTGATTTTGTTGCAATATATTAATGAATCTTTCTTCGAAAATACAACAAGATATTCTAAGTGCGGTTTCTGTACCAAGAAAATGTTGTTTCAGAAGCAAGCCAATTGTTTTTCTTCATACGAGATCCAAAAAGTTCTGACAATTCTTTGCTTAATTTAAAGTCTCTTACCATATCATTTAGCATTAGTTGGTTAATAAGGTATTTGTTTTTGACTAGCTTCTCTCTCCAAAGACTTCATATCATCTATTTTTTCAACTTCTCCAAGCTCTTGATGCTCTTCAACTTCTTCTACTTTTCCATCATTTATTTGTACTTCACTTTTTGTGGGTGATGTAGGAGTTGGAAAATCGGGCCCATGTAATATCACTTTGGAGACAGATGTAACAGGGTAATTTACGGTTTTTTTAAAAATTTTTGGTATTGAATCTAAAAATGTTTACTTGACAAAAATAACGATCATCATGGCTTTTTGGTTTTCGCCAAATTATAGGAACTGCAAATGGCATTTACTTATATTTTATCCTCCATAAAGAGAGTGTGGATGTACATGTTACGCAAACTGTACGTGGAGCCCACCATTTATCTTGATTTATGTCAAACCCGAAGTATTTTAGGCCATTTTCTTTGACACTTTCAGTAATGATTCTTTTAAGCTTATCAATCACATATTTTCCAGAAATAAAGCAAAAATTATTTAAGAAATTTTGGCAACATCGACTAGACATTTTTTGTTCCTTTTATTAGTAACAACCTTTAATCTTCCAACTCACTTAAAAAAATGTAATATGTACTAGAAAAAGGAGATAACAAAATTTAATTTTGGAGTGCATTCTTCTTTTATTATTTATTTCTACTGCTGTTCGTCGACGTTCCCCAGGTCTTACACAGCCTTTACTGGACGAAAGCTAAATACAAAGACAGTTATAAGAAATGTTTGGTATACAAAACATATTTTTACAAAATGAAATAATTTAAATGGAAAAGCAAGCATACAAAGAGTTATAGGAGGTGCATCAACTGCTAGGTTACAAGTTTACGCCAAAATCCTGTCACATTTATTAGAAACGTACATATTATGACATGTTATACTTTTGACATGTATAGAATAGCTGCTTGTTTATTAATATATATTAACAATATCCTGTATGTATAAAATACCGAGATCGTTATTTTGAATACATGAAGCGATTTAAACTAGTATAAGTAAATACATACGTAGGGTAATTTACTAAAACTTTATACAAACATGAAAATTAAATGTGTGTGCTGAGAATAAGCATTGAAGTCTGTCAATCAATACGTTGTATACAAAGTCACATATAAACATGTAGTGATGAGTAAGGGGTCAAACACGATATTGAACCCTTGTACCCAATAACGTCAAGCACAATCTTACACTCTATGTAGCTACCGAAAGTCCAATACAGGGTTGCAGGGAGCACAGTTAATACAGTTGGGTCGCTCAGTGCTAAAAAAGCGTCCAGCGTCCGCTATGTTGTCGGTCGCGCAGAAATTGTACACGGTGAATTAGTCTTGACAATGAGTGCTGACTGCTGATTGGACGATCGTCAGTCGCCATGTTCTTAGTCACGCTACCTTTTGACGCTTTTCCTGTATGAGTGTTGCTACTGTATTAACTATGCAGGGAGTTAATTCCTGTCCAGAATGTAACCCACAATTATTCCGCACTTCAAAGTACAATTCAGAATTAACGCCACGTACTCCATGCTTCAGTGTGAAATTCGGCATTCGGATTACAGTAGTTCCAATACAAGTAACCCTGATCAAGTAAGGGTTTGTCGACAATAGAAGTCCGTCGTCATAGTCTACTTTACATGCATTAATTGAACTAGGTTTTCTGTTTGTTGGTTTATTTGTTTGTTTGTCTATCTGTGACAAATCTTATGATAGATTTTTCAACAACTTCCCTACATCCGATCGAGCTAAAATATGGCACATCTTTAATTCTGAAGAGAATACATTATAATATTCTTAATATGATGGTAGATCCGATATGACCGCAACAACAAAATGGTGGATTACCTTTTTCTTTACAACCTTACAGATATAGGTATCAAATGGAATGTCATGGCATGTAGAATTTAATCAGCTGTGTAATGTTATTCAAAACCCAATATGGCGGCCAAAATAAAATCGGATTGATTTGATGAAATCATGTTTTCGAAACATTGATTTTTATCATGTATTTAAAGTTTTATGATACATTACGTTTTAATATCTATAAGATCCAACTTGGATGTATTGAAATAGAACTCCACCTGTAAATGCGGATCTTGATGTATTTCATGTGTACTTTGATTCGTTTTATGTGGATTTTGATGGATTCCTTGTGGAATTTAATATATTCTATGTGGATATTAATAGATTCCTGTATATTATACGAGATGAATTTTCAGGTTGATATCTGTACAAATTTTAGCAAGTAGACATACGCATTGAATTTTGTAGTCGGTTGTGACATTAATTCTACAGATTAATTGCCTAATGCAATTCTTACGTTAAATTGAGGAAAATGTTCAAAGGATTCTCTTGATTGTTTTTTAGTGTATTTTTTCATGAACTTAGGAGGTTTGACGGGTATTGTCGGTGATAGTCGTAATTTATTTTTCAGTCTGATTTTTTCGTTGATAACTACATGGATTTTTGTAAGTGAATTTCCACATAAAAAAATTTTAAGATCGATTGTAAAATAAATTTTCCAGTTGACCTTGAAATCCCATGTGGACCATGTTGACCTTAGAAATCCACTTATAAAAATCTGTGCAGAAATCCACAAAAAAAATGTACTAATATAACGATCTTCAAAACCCTTTTATTATTGAAATTTCTTGTAGAAATTGATCACAAAAAACCAAGATAAAGCGTTGAAAATGTTCTTTTAAACTACACCTAAAAATTGCATTTTAAAATTTATCTGTAAAACAAAATTTACAAATAATATTTAAATTCTATGTGAAAATTTACTAACGAAAATCCGTATATATAGAAATCCAAATTGGAATCCGCCTAGAAAATATTTTACAGTTACGACCGATAACACCCGCTAACCTCATAAGTTCATGTAGAAATTCACTAAAAAACAACCGATAGTACCTGTTAAAAAATCTTTTCCACAATTTTACGTAGGACTTGCATAAAACAATGAATGTGTAGAATTGTCGCAATCAACTTTAAAATTTAATGCGGAAATCTACTTCCAGAAATCCATGTGTATCTTCAGGTGGAATTTTATTTCCATACTTCCAAATGGGATCATATAACTGTCTTAGAAGAAATTATATTATTTGAGTGGAAATTTAACTAAAAGTATTTCTGTATTTTAAATAATGATAGAGAAAAAAGAATAATGTAGATATGTAAGAGTAAGTAGGCGATTGTATACAATCAGTTATATTTAAGAAATGTATTTACGAACTGAAATTCAATATAGCGTTTCTATTACATTAACATTCAAACTGCAAATGATGAAAAAAATTTATTATTAATTAATTTGTTTATTTATTCAGATCCTATGAATTTTGTAGGAGCATTGAAATAATATAGGTAGTCTGCAACGTTTTAAACGTGTAACTAAGATAAATGTAGTAAGAAAAAAAAAGACCATTAAAGATACAAATGAGGTAGCTTTGTATCGATGAGTTGGCAGCAGTTCGTGATATTTTGCGGCCTTGATATCTCGAAAACTGTTTATTTTTGGCTTTTGTGCTCATGGACAATTTTTATCAAGATGATAAGTATAACACATCAGGAAAATTTATCTGAAACTCGACTTCTTAAGGTTCGAACGGGGTCCTCCTCGTCCAGAAACTGAGGGCTAATTCGTATGAGCTACCTTTAAAACGCGTGTACAGTAACTTCAGTTAACATAAGAGATTTTAGGGAAATCCGCTCCTAGAGGTAGCTTATACTCTGCGTTGGCATGGATTTTTGTGGATTGGCGAGGAACAAAATTCATATTGTCATATCTCGGTAAAAAAAAACAATAAATCTGGACAATTTAAAATTGATTTGAAAGAAAAAGGATCATGCTCTCAAGTAATGCTACTAGTCTTTTTAAGAAAATACCTTGTGATGTTACATAACCTTAAATATGTGGATTAAATATCTAAAAAATATGTAACTCGTCATGTTCACATTTGTGCCTTGCTTTTCCATCATAACTAGCTGTAACTAATTATATTATCAAGTTACAAAAAGTCCTTAAAATTGTCAACTTAACTAAATGCTTTTTCATTAAGTATTGCGTAACCTACAACTATATTCTTTTTAGCACCTCCATAAATGTATGTCAGTTCTTCTCTGTGTTGCTGACTGCCTATATTTTAAATAGTATAAACCCTTTGTCCCAATTTACTATTAAAATGTGTCTACCTTTATCGCTAACTACATCTTTACTTTATATATTCTTCGTTTGCTCTATTAAAGCTTCCGTGACATTATTGAAACTACTCATTTAAGGTTGTTCCGTCAATACCTACATGCATGTATAAAATTTGTAGTGTTAGTTTTATGGACATTGAAAAAAAATAGGATCTTCATCAAAATTTATTTTTTGAAACTTAAAACATATTATGGGTAATTATGCCAAGTTTGGAAAAGATTCTGTCGCTATAAATTAAGTTAATTATTTATGAAGCTAGCCTCATGGGCTCTTATGGGAGCCTAGCAGGTTTTGGACAACTTTAAGAATTTATTATATACTTAATTTCTAGCTACAGAATCTTTTCCAAACTTGACAGAATCACGCGTTATGTGTTGTAATCTCGGCAGAAAAAGTTTGATCCATTTCTTAATACTTTCAAGATATCCACGGAACAACCTTGAATATTACAATCCGCTTTATCATTACTTGCCCCGTTTCTGTAAAATTTTCAGCTTCTATTAATCTTAGCCCTTTCCACAATCACCAGATTTTTTATCACCATACATTTACAATATATGGTCGTGTACGACATTATTAATCGATTTACGATATATCTGTTAGTGATGACTTGTTTAAAAGATGCAAGTGAGTGAGAACTAGTGTCCAAGCAACTCCAACTTTATGTCAATAGTTCAGTGAATTATTGTTGAATACTATGACTAATATTTGATACAAGTTAAGTTATAGGTATATATCACGAAGCCTACTATTGTTATCTAAAAATTATTCGAGTGCTAAATATATTGATTAGTAAAAAGTAAATAAAGTCGTTTAGGTTAAGGTAAGAGAAGGATAGGGTAGTGGTTTTGTTAGGCTATTTATTTTGCCCTATCTTTCTCTTTTGTCCTTTAATGTATCGTGTGCTGATAAAAAAAGGGAGAAAAGAAAAAACAATTCAAAGTAGAAAGACTGCTGTAGAATCTTGAGCTTGTACGCTGTGAGTGCGTAAATAATGAGTATTTAGCTAAAGTAAACAATTTGACAGTCTCTAGGAAACCGCTCAAAAAACACAAAAATAGTAAAGACACATATAATAGAGTAGGTAAGACGTAAATGACTGCGAATGTTGTGGTACAAAAGTTTGTGCTTGCTAGGGAATCTGATAATGTAGAATTATCCCATAATAAAGCAAAAAAAGCACAATTAAGGGAAAAACCAGAAGTTTTACAGTAAAAGTTCCGCCTAATTGACAAAAGTATATAAGTAGTTTAAAACATAAAAGCAAGAAATATAGGTAAATCAGTGATGTTAAACGTGCTCTAGCAATATGATAAATAAAGAAGCAAGAGCGCACTCACTATAGCTAGAGGTCCCGGGAAGCTGGGTTATATACTCTAGATACGTATGTTTTTTCCATGTTTAGGGAAGAAAAATTATATGTTCGAGAAAAAGATTAAGCAAAAAGATTATAGCGAAGTGAGAAATGCAAAATCTTAGTGTAAGAACCGAATACTTGAGAAACTGTGAAATATAAAGAAATGAGATATTTTTATTTTATAATTGCATAAGTATTTTGAATTAGGATATAAATTTTGGAGTTTTTTTAGTAAGCATAATTTGTTCGGTTTATGTAAAAGTGAACTAAAATAAAACTATTTGGGGCAATGTATAGTGTGAACTGTTAAAACTTTTGTGTATAATTTGATGTCCTAATGCAGGTCACCATCGGCGTAAAGGTAGGGTCTCTCCCCGGGCGAGCAGTTTACTCTGCGGGAAAGTCGCGGATTGCAGTGCATCAGCGTATTGTCAGCTATAATTGTTGGCCCCAGGTAAGGCAAGGTTATTAGTGC
>JAPYYV010004626.1:0-32056 GCA_030522625.1 Copidosoma aretas
GAATAGTGCATCTAACGTCACACAAAATTTTGAGCAAAAAGAAAAAATTGGAAACCTTTTTGTCTTACCTTCAACGTATATAGGTGGACCTCGATATATGCAACAGCATCATCAAGATGCAATGGCTATTATAAGAAAATGTGGTATACCGAATTTGTTTATAACTGTCACGCGTAACCCAGTAACTGTACTTTAAACAGACAATCGCATGCACTTCTAATAATGTTCTTAATATACCTGCGCCTTACAGGCCATTTTCTTTTTGTGCGCTGTCTATCTTTATTGTTTATAACGAAAGGATCGACGTTAACCTGTCGACCGAAATTTCTCATTGTTCAGTGAGTAGTAAAGAAAAAAACTAGTCTCGTCCGAGGTCACTACGCATAACAGCAGCCGTTATGTGAAATATAAAAAAACCTATCTCAGCTTCTGTCGGTTGTATCCCAAAATTTAATTTTATAAATTCTTGAAAAAAAAGTGCACTTGAATGCACTTCACTGCAAATCTTCCAAAATTTTCGACGATACGGTCATTTGATATTATTTTATTTTTATTTTTTTTTGTCGACAATATTGTTCGAATCTAAGACTGATTAAATGTATTGTTAGTACTTACTTATTATGCAGCAAAGCAAGTTTAGATCTAGTAGCTGCGACCAAGTTATTGCAAACTTAATTTTCAACTAATCAATTTTGCAATAGAGCGCCATTTTTAATTTTTTTCATGTAATTCTGACAATGTTACCATACATTTTAACGCACTTTCGAGTTTTTGCATTTTTTGCTTTAATGCCGTAGATAAACAATTTAAAAAAAAATTTGAAATTCTTATCTCACTACTCCTGATGTAAAATTATCTTTTGGACATCTTTTACCTAAAATATTTTTCTTCAAATAAATACTTTTCGATATAATTAAAAAAAAAAAAAAAAAAAAAAAAAAAAAATTTAAATATTATTTTAAAATAAAAAAAAATAAAACAAAACAAAAGAAGAAAAAAAATATTTTGAAAAAATTAAAAAAAAAAAAAAAAAAAAAAAAAAAAAAAAAAAAAAAAAAAAAAAAAAAAAAAAAAAAAAAAAAAAGCGCTAATTTAGCAACTATTTTGCAATAATAAAGAATGACGCGTACCCTGGATTTACTCGAGACTGTAGGAGGTAATTTTACGATTTTTTTAAATTTAGAACCATATTTTGACTTAATGACATCTACCACTACTTTTTCCGTTCTTCAATTCTATCGTCCAGTTATATGATTGTTAGATTTCAAATATATTGAAAACTTGTGTTTTCTTTCATTTATAAGTATTTAAGATGTCGGAAGTAACACAGTGATCATCAAATAAGAAATTATGCATGAATTACATTCATCTCAAATAACCATTTCATCTTTCTTTAGAACGTTCTTGATATGTCTTTGAAATATAAGTTATTTACGACTAGAATACAGCAAGCGTGCTAGTCAGAATCAACACTCTTTTACGGGTCGTGGACATTTTTTGAAGTTTTTAAAAAAATACTTCCGTACCGGCTGTTTTGGGTCAGGCTTTTTTCTTTGTCATTTTTCTTTTCTGTAACTCTTAGGTTTCTCTTAGACCCGTAGGTGTTAAGAGCCTAGATGGAATTGCAAATGGCGAGGTAAGCTATGAGTATTGGCCGTATTTAATGCAACGTCTTGTCAGTGCTACATTTACTGGTGAGAAGCTTTGCCATAGTGTCGGCTTAATTAAAACGGTGTGACCTAAATTAAGCTAATTACCGAAATATGGCAGTAGAAGAATATAATTAGGTATAACCATCACATCAACGTAATACAGGTTCCCCAGTTACAAGGCTTACTGTAAAAAAAACTATGATACATCAAGTTACGTGTTGTCACTTCAAATCGTAACGTATAATGGCGTAATATCTTTTTCTCTACAATCCCCTTGATATAAGTGTCAAATGAAAAAGCATGACAAGTGGAATACACCAAGCTTATTGACTAATTTTATTGTAATCCTCCTTGTATTTACCTGCAATATTACCAATCTTGATATGTCGCTATTTTATATGTCGTATTAAATGTGATTATTAACTTACATACGTGAGCTGAAAATTGTTTGCGCTGCTTAGTGTGTGTTTTAGTTAACAATATTTTGAAGTGCATATTTAATTTTTGTTCTGGTCTGAAAAAAATTAAGAATAGTAACAAAACCTTATTATAATCCTAGGTCTAATTTTTGAGTGTAAATGCTTAAAACTAATAAAGAAAACTCCCAAAACAGTTGTATTTCATATCATTATTTCGATCCTACAAATCACATGGTTGTCTAATTTAGCAAAAATACTTCATTATAGGACCTTAATAATTTTTATCAATATTTATTTGCAGTTTAATCGTATGTCTTATCACCCTCTTAAAATAACTAATAAAACACAATCTCAATCGAATAATATATTTGTTGTAGAGTATCCAAATGGCTGAAGGCAATGCGACTATTGTATTCAAAACGCAATCTGCTGCTACAGTTTTTCACAGTAGATATCAAAGAAAAATGTTTGATCCATCTCTGATAGAAGTTCATCTGATGCCACAAACACGGTCTGTTAAATCACATCAATAAGATAAAGATTATGTAGTATATTATGGGAAGATTAAAGCAACTTACAAGCGATTGAATAAAAATGTACTAATAATTAAAAATAGTTACATACATGTATATGTATATATTTATATACATCCATGCATGTGTTTGTACATATATACATATCTAAATCTATTTAAATATATTTGTAAATATCTTTTAAACCATGATAACAATTATCTTTTACATGTGTATAAAAGTATAGATATCTTTTTCGTTAAAGAGAAAGAGCTGTAATAACCTGTATAATAGAAATCATAATGAATTAGGCTACTGTAAAAAAAATTTAGCATGTGCTGTTTCGCATGTGCATCATAATAGAATTTCGTCTTATGAAAATAAACTTTCATGAACTATTGTGAAGTCGTACATAAATATTTATTTTTATAATGTATTTTGTTTTAGTGAATAAAAAATAAATCTTACAATGAAAAATCATATTGCGTATAATCCTTTCGAAAAGACTATGACTACGATTCTAAATGACTATAAACTATTGAAAAATAGCTTTGTGCCCCTCCTCCATCAAATATTTGGCCCTTATCATGTATGATACATTTTAGTGCCATATAATCTTCTAATTAAAACTTCCACATTACTTAGTGACAGGTATTATTCTCAATGTTATGTTGTCTAAAGCTCAAAAATCATGCTACGAAACCATCAAAATAGTATGCCTCACAGAGATGTATTAAGTTACATGATTTGAGTGCTCTTAATATCTTAAGGTGCTTTTGATTAAGTACTTCAAGCTATATTCAGTATAATTGTACAAGAAATGAGCTGCACAACACATAAGTTACAATCACAAAACATTAAGTCAACCCTAGAAATAAGTCAAATCAGTAATAAGATAAGATTGGCACCGAATTGTCTCTAAAGTAAGGATTTTATGTAATACAATTGTTATCAAATTAATAAGTAAAAAGCTTTACATTTTAACCAAAAAGCTTTTACACTATGTTCTCTTTTACTTATGCATACATGTATGCTTCTATATTAATATGGAAAATGGTGTAACATTTATAGCAATGTTTTAAGAGCTGTAAAGATAAACGCTAACGCTATTTTTACGTTTGTACTTTCAAATGACAGAATTACATTACTTGACATAATTATGTTTGTAGAAAAACCAAATAAGATTTACTTCAATATTAATAAAAAATATCGTCCTTTCTTCGCCCTCGCTTTTTTGTTTCATCATAGTCATGCCGCTAAATAATTGAAGTCTTTTGAACCAATTTTCAAAGAATTATTTGTTATAATGCTTTATCCATCACTTTAACGTATTGTACGCTTACCATTTATTTATTGTAGTTCCGAAATCCAGGTCCTTTAAGGCCGCTTGTTGTGGCAAAATATTGACCACCTAAAGAAGATTACACGCATCAATACATCCAACTGTACCTAGTTTATTACGTTTGTTTTAATTAATAAAAATAAATTATCAATACAGGCAATTTTTTCTGCAAATTTACTTGATCAGCAATTTGCTAAACTGCCATGATTATTCAGAGAACGATTGTACCTTATCAGTGTTTTGAGGAAGTTAGTGACAAAATAGATTCGTTTTAAATTTGTAGAGATTTAAGGTAAAGACTTGTCCAATCACTATATATATATATATATATTGTGTCAAAATTTTAGAACGATTGCTTGTGTAGTTTTTAAGATAGAAGCGCTCAATCTTTACTGTTTTAGCACCCGTAGTATTGGAACAGCTGTCATGAATCTCACACTTCAAGTCATTGTAGAACAATTCTCTGTCAGAAATACATAAAGCTAATATGTTATTTCATGTTTCCAGTGATAACGTATCAAAATTATAGACCCACTGCTGGTGCCATTTTTTAAATATTCTATTAGTATATCCACACAGAACGCAAATTTTCTATACCTTTCTGGATTTTATTAGTACTAAGGGGCTCCGCCCCGTGCGTGCTTCGCACTTCAACCGCCTAACATTAATCAATTTTTTTTTCATAATTTTTCAGAAAAATGAACAAACTCTTTTCATGGCATATTGCAACAAAGTTTCTTATCGCGCGTTCTGTGGGCGGTTGGGGGCTAGTACGGAAAAAGTGTAATAAGACTTTTATTCCGTCATCTATAGGGACCTTCTCAGAGTCCAATGCAGAGACAGACAAACGAACAGGCTGGCGCATGCGCCTTAACCTCTGTCGACTGCCGTCTGCACTGGCATGACACGGAGCGAATACTGTATGATATATTATATGGCTTATATCGCCCTAACTTGCCCAGATCAACTTTAAAATTTGTTGAAACTCAATTTGGTTGGAAAATTTTTTTTTAATGTGTTTATATTGCCAATACTATCCTCAACGAATACCTTAAGCGATTTCACTACAAAGTTTTTTGTTTAATAGATATACGATATTTTACGATGGTGAATTTTAGTCAATTTAAAAAAAAAACAAATGTACCTTGGAACGTCTAGGTAAGCTGTGTTTGAGGTTAAGATTTTCTTACATAGCTTAAACAAAAGCTGGAATCAAGCCCTATCGATTAAAAAAAAGTTTATTCAGTTTGGTGCTACCGTTTGAAAGTTACAGCTGTTTCAAGAAGACACGAAAATCGTTGAAAATGATATTTCGTGGATATTTAATGAAAATCCGGTTTTCGTGTTTATTTAGCTATAACATTTAATTGGGCG
Organism: Copidosoma aretas; assembly: GCA_030522625.1. NCBI lineage: Eukaryota > Metazoa > Arthropoda > Insecta > Hymenoptera > Encyrtidae > Copidosoma > Copidosoma aretas. The sequence continues at coordinate 5,300 of JAPYYV010004626.1, forward strand.
CACGGAATCCAACAAACTTTTCTTCAATCGATAGGGTTCCACTTAAGCTTTCATTCAAGTCAAGTTAACGCCACCTAAAATAGTGTACTTCTTTGCTACTAGCGTTTAAAGTAGAACCATGGTTTGCCGATATATTTCGTGAAAAAAGGCCGAATTGATCAATTGCCGAGACACGTGTCTAATATTTAAGCCTAACAGAGCTAAAAAAAATTTTTGGTGAAGATCCGATGCACAGAAGCGAAATAAGGGACAAGTTGAGAATTGGGGGGATGGAAGGGGGACGGACAGGACAGGAGACGGCGAAGACATTTCGACTTTATACATCTCGTGCAGCTCGTAGACACAGTTTTGATTTCTTTTCCGCGCGTATTTCTTTTAGTACCAACAAATGCTTACACAAAATGCACAACCCGCACGTTCAAAGACTACACTCATTGCGGAACAAAGGGGGACAGAAAAGAGAGAAACTTCTAGTAATCGCGTAAGTTGAGGTTACAAACGCTAATCGCCGTCTGAGCATTGGGCGAATACGGACTCTGTCACTCGCGTTTGATTATATTCGGTATGCAGTACGAGACTCCACCGTTCAATGGGATCAAAAATCGTTTCTCTCTTTTTTCTGAGCCAATGACGTAGTGGTCAATTGATTGAGACGAAAACTCGTTACATAATGTATGCGCTTCGTTGGACAACGTAATGATTGAGTGTGGCTTTGATATTGGTGGCAACTCGTAGACTAACCATCAAAGTTTTCGACGGACATCTTTAGTTGGGGCTCGTGACATATATTGAAGTACACCAAGGGTAAAAGTTGGAGAATCGAGTCTGTGATAGGAGGACGGAAAAACATTTCGACGCTTTATTCCTAAATATTTCGATGAAAACTGATTTTAATGATCGTTTTGACTTTTCCATCAGTTAGAACACAAAATATTACGTAGATATGGTGCCCCATAACAGTCGATTTCGTTTTAGAATTCGAGTACCAACGCAGTACACGATCTGGTCAAGTTAGCGCGGAATTAATCATATACATATATGTGTGTGTATGTGTAGACATGTATAGGTTTACTGCTTTTACTTTACTACTGCAGTCTGCTTGTCCATCTCTCTCTCTCCCATGCACACAATGATGGTTTGCCGCAGCTGCTCTAGCTCTCTCTCTCTCTATATATATATATATGGGACGATCCACGTCAACGAGACACCCCCACCTGTCCATAATTGGTTAAGGATTTCTGAGAAACTCTTGGACGTAAAATGTAGCTTATTTCTTGCAGCTTGAAATGCCACATGGCCTTTTTAAAAATTCATAATGGCGGACCAACATGGCGGCTAATAATGGTCTACCTTATCCTAAAACAACAGTTTTTTTGAGATAACACGAGTTTAAATTATGGTTAAGTTGTAGAATTAGTGTAATTTGTTGTACGCTTCATTACTAAAAACTATCTTAATTACTGTATCCATTCATAATGCTGTGCGTTATTCCTAATCTTAAAAAAGTCATCAAAAATCAATTTTTCGTGCTTTATGTCCAATTGTATTCTTTGATAATGCAATAAAGATGTAAATTAAATGTAATTTTGATTTATAAATGTCAGTTTATGCTATCCATCAAGGTAAACTGCAAAATGAAGCCCCTAACCTCAAAAAATTCGTCAATAAGCCGTTATTTAGGGCCTACGACCGCAAATATTCTCGAATAACGCAACAAACTTCCATATTGAATGTTTTTCAGATTTAAAATTTTACGTCTAGGATGTATATAAAGTTATTCTGCAATATGACGCCCCTAACCTTAAAAAAGTTGTATCAAAACAGTTTTTTTTTGCTTCGCTATGCGTCATTTTCTTATATAGTGAACGAAAGCTGATTTGATTGTTATTTCGGTCACCAAACATAATTATAGACTATTTGTCAACTTTAACTACAATAAGTTGCTTCTTATCTTAAGAAATCTGTCATAGAACAGTATCTCATGCGTTACCATATCCTATGTTCTTAAATGAAGCATTAAGAAACTGATTAAAATAATACTATTCGCTTCAAGCCGACGCAGAGGTAGCACCCTCTTTCCAAGAAATTTTGGGTGTATCTGCTACAGAGAGCGTTATCTGTGCATTGGCTCGGAGCCCAGATTCGTACAAATTTCGTACTTTTGCTTAATTTTCTCCGAGCAAATGCAAAGGTAGCAGACAGCAGTCAAAAGTTCTTACAAGCCTAGCTAATGTAGAAGGTGCTACGTATGCGTTGTTTCGGAGCGAATAATTACGTGCATTTTATATGTAAATTGATAATCTCGTGGACGTTAGTTATACATTACTCAATCGAAAAATGCCTAGGTCACATAGATGTAGTAATCCATATGATTTGGAAATTAATATTGGTAAAGCTTTACGTCCATTGTCCAAAAGTATGTAACAGTTTCCTCAATATTCAAAAACAGACAAACTTTGTCATTCGTGCAGAAAACATTATATTACAAAAAATTTTGGTGAAAATATAAGTTCTAAATTAAATAGACGTGAATTTCGAGTAATGTCTAGTAAAGATGAAGATGATGACGGTAATGACTTGACTGTCCCTAAAAACAAACGACTTTCTAGAAAACAAGAGTTGGAAGAAATGTTTGATGGAATAACTAATCTGTTTTTAAGCTTACCTTTAAATGATCCGTTGCGTATTACGATCCTCACGATTGCTCCACATTGTTGGACCATAAACAAAACTGCAAAAGAATTTCAAACTTCTAGGCGACTTGTGAGAAAACCAAGACAACTGAAGGAATCAAAGAGTATTTTGGCTGCATCAGTTTCAAAAACCGGCAAGATATTATCCCAAGAAGTTGTTCAAGTTAGAAATTTTTATAATTCTGATGAAAATAGCTGTATGATGCCTGATAAAAAAGACGTATTGACAGTAGAAATAAATGGTCAAAAAGAAAAGAAACAAAAACACTTGCTACTCTGTGATGTGAAACATCTGTATAACCAGTTCAAAGAAAAATTTCCTAAGACAGTGATAGGTGTATCAAAATTTGCGGACCTTCGGCCTAAATGGTGTGTTTTGGTTGGTTCTAATGGTACTCATTCAGTTCGTGTCTGCACAACTCATCAAAATGTGAAAACTATGATTGATGCTATAAATCTAGGTAAACTGAAGGAATGCTCACAAACATCAATGAAAACCGATCACGATTGTTTCAAATATCTCTTGTGCCAGAGTCCATCCCCACTTTGCTCTTTAGGCGAATGTGCATCTTGTCCAAAGATCCATATATTTCATTATAGTGTTTTAAAAATGCTGGAAGAAGATGGTATATCACATGTTATTTTCAGTATCTGGCAAGCAAGTGACCGGTTTAAAAAAAGAATGTTTGTCTTGTGAAGATTTCGTTTAAGAACTATGCGTGCGTCTAGAGACACTACTTCCTCATGATTTTCTGGCTAAAAATCAGTCCAGATTTATTAAAGATGCTAAAGATAATTTAAAAACAGATAAAGTCCTCGTTCGCACTGATTTTTCAGAAAATTTTGCTTTTCTTGCTCAGGATGCAGCACAAGCTTTCCATTACAACAACCAACAGTGTACAGTCCATCCTGTTGTTATGTACTATAGACGTAAAGAGGCTATCAATCACAAGAGTTTTATCTTCTCTGACAGTACTAGTCATGATATCTCTACTGTTTACCTTATGCAACAGTTACTAATACCGGAAGTGAAAAAAACATGTCCTATAGTGAAAAAGGTCATTTACGTGAGTGATATTGCCAAACAGCATTATAAAAATAAGTACCAAATGATCAATCGTGTGCATCATGAAGACGATTTTGGTATCGCAGCTGATTGGTATTTTCATCCTACAGCCCATGGCAAAGGTGCCTGTGACGGTGTAGTTGCTATATTGAAACGCGAAGCAACACGAGCTAGTCTACAAGCTAAGCCTAATGATGCGATTTTAACAGCAGAGTCTCTTTTTAACTTGGCAAAAAATAAATTTGGATCCATATAGTTTTTTTATTGTACCGAAAAAGAGCATAAACACATTCGAAAATCATTAAAAAAAATATTTTCTCCAGCACCGTAAGTACAGCACATTTCTATTGGATATACTTGTATAACTTATACTAGAGAACAGTTAAAAGTTTTTATATATTCTGGAAGTTCAAAAATAATAAGTATAGTACAATATTAAATACCTTACGTAACTGATTTTATGTAAATGAGTGTAAATAACTGAAAAAGTATAAAATATGTGTAAAACAACTGTAAATAAGTACTCTTATGATCGTAGTACTCTTTTATATGCTTACATGTAGCCATAGTTAATGATAGTTAAGTTATAAATCAATAGTTAAGTAATAAATCAAAATGCTGATTTAGTATTTTGATCTGCCAAAGAAAAAAAATATAACGCGTTTAAATAGACTTGTGTTATGTGGGAAATGCGGAGCTTGGAGGTGCTGAGGAAATGAATACCCGCGAGTTAAAACAACGTAACCTTCCATCAGTGATTCTACGAGAGAGCAGACGCGCACGAGATGTTGTTCTCGGAGGCCGAACGGGGAGAGCGAGTCGCTTAGTCTCGATGCTAGTACCTAGGCGGTACAGGACTGCGGGTTGGTCCACTTGTGCGAGCAGGCGCCGAGCTTAAGGCGTGAAGTTACAAGAGCCTCTGTCTATCGTACGTTACACTTGATTGTAAACAATACTTATTAGACAATAATTAAAGAAAAACTTAATTAATTTCATACGATTGTATTAAGCGATAAAAAATATTCATCAAAGTTATGTGATATCTATAATAATATCTACAAATGTACGACAAAAAATATAGCTTTTTAGGATTGTAAATCATGTTTTGTTATATTTGCGGAACCAACAACCTTCAACAACTATTTTATGAAACTGCGTAGAGTTTTAATACAATATACTGCAGCATCAGTTGCTGGTTTGGTTTAGCCTTTGGCAATCGAAAAAGTTTAAATGACACTTCAATTAAATAATCCAGGAAAATTAAGTGATTGTAGAGAACGGAAATCGACTTTTTTTTTAAGGTTACGTACAACCAATAATAAATAATTCAAGTTGACAACTAGTCTACACATAAGTTAAGCAATCCGACTGCCAAATTAATCAGTTTCTCAATGCATTATTTAAGAACATAGAATATGGTAAAGTACGAGATACTGTTCCATGACAGCTTTCTTAAGATAAGAAGCGACTTATTGTAGTTAAAGTTGATAAATAGTCTATAATTATGTTTAGCGATCGAAATAACAATCGAATCAGCTTTCTTTCACTATATGAGAAAATGACTCATAGCGAAGCAAAAAAACTGTTTTGATGCAACTTTTTTAAGGTTAGGGGCGTCATATTGCAGAATAACTTGATATATATCCTGGACGTATATTTTTAAATCTGAAAAATATTCAACATGGAAGTTTGTTGCGTTATTCGAGAATATTTGCGGACTTAGGCCTTAGATAACAGCTTATTGACGAATTTTTTGAGGTTAGAGGCTTTATTTTGCATTTTACCTTGATGGATAGCATAGACTAACATTTATAAATCAAAATTACATTTAATTTACATCTTTATTACATTATGCAAGAATACAAGTGGAAATAAACCACAAAAAATTTATTGTTGATGACTTTTTTAAGGTTAGGAATTACGCACAGCATTATGAATGAATATAGTAATCATGGTAGTATTCAGTAATGAAGGGTACAACAAATAACACTAATTCTACAACTTAGCCGTAATTTAAACTCGTGTTATCTTAAAAAAACTGTTGTTTTAGGATAAGGTAGACTATTAATAGCCGCCATTATGAATTTTTAATAATGGCCACATGGCATTTCAAACTGCAAGAAATAATCTACATTTTACGTCAAAGAGTTTCCCATAAATCCTCAACCAATTATGGACAGGTGGGGGTGCCCGGTTGACATGGATCGTCCGATATATATTAGTGGGGCTTCACCTCCTGCACGCTCCGCGTGCCAACCCTATATTTTGATATTTTCATTTTTATGTCGAAATAATTAATACAAGGATTAATTTTTTAATCCAGATGTGCGTACAAACATGTATAACAAAAACGATTTCATAAACATTTGCTTAAAAATCAAACAAATATATTCTCTATGTGAAATAAGTTCACTGATTTAGCAAATTATTATTACTGATAATGACTGTAATTGGTATTTATGATTAATATTGATACCTATGTATATGTGTATAATATTTATGTAATTATTATTATCACAAAAACAATTAAATGTTTTTGTTAGGTAATTTTTGAACATGTTATAATTAATTATGAATGTAAGTTTATAATAAGAGATCATTTTAAAATTCTTACTTCAAATTTGTAAATGTGAATTTTTTATTGAATTATTTTTTCATTTCTAACATAGATTTTTACATACCTCTACATTCTCTTTTCTTACGTCACAACTATTAGAAATGCATAGCCCCTTAAATTAGTTCTAACTGTATTTTTAATAGGATATAATACGTAATTGATTGAACATACGACAACATCTTAGAATTTCTCTTTACAATGACATAACAGTTCAATTTATAACGCATAACATATTAAACTTTGAATCTTCGCTCTGTAGTACCTTGTTTACCTACAGAAATATCTCATACATTAATATAAATCATCGCCCTCCTGCATATCTCTCTATTCTCCTTTTATCCTGTATTTCTGACTGATATAATTATTATTATTTAATTTGCTGTTTTTTTCCTGTTTATATAGCAATATGTGTTTTATATTTTTTTTTTTCTTCCATTGCAGAGTCTACAGTAAATCACTAATACTCTTTCGCGCTCCGCGTGCGAATCTCTATATTTTATTATTTGTATTCTTATGTCTGGATAATAAAAATTAGAATTTATTTTTGAATACACATATAAGGAATTTCATCGAATTTTTAACATCTCGATTTTCGATAGAAAAAGAAAAAATTCCAATGCATGCTAATAAATATTCTTCTTATTTCTATGCACTGCCAATATTAGGAAAAAAATCCGCGTTACTCATATTTAAAGATACCGTTTTTTCATTAGTAAGAAATTATCGACAAAAATATAAAAACTTCATATTTTCGTTCTTTATTAATTATTACCGTATTCTTTAGCTTATTTTAAGCATTAAATGTTGTTATACACTGTTCCGTAAGATGCTTTATTTTTACGTAACAAATTGAAGAACTTACTAAAAAACACTATTTAAATTCACATAACTTGTAAACGTGTGATTTCTCAAACTTTGATGGTCTGTAACTTTGAAACAAACGCACTAATCGAAAAAAATAGAAGTATGAATTAAATGATTTGATTTAAGCTTTAATTTACGCTCTAAGAAAGATTTCTATCTTGCTATCCTTCGGAGCTTTGGCCATTTCAATAATTGCTAAAAATGATAAGATCTGTAAATTTTTTAAGGATTTTGAAAGTCACATAATTTTTGTTCAACACTATTTCTCGATGAACACTTTTGATATTATTTTTCTAAGAGTGCAAGGAGTTGTTTAGGGCCAAAAAAAAGTTACTTTGCATATAAATTAGAATTGTGCCTCTCGAATCAAACGATTTTTAGGATGAGTTACGCGCTATAGAAAGATTTTAAATGTAATATATATGCAAAATATTGGGTAGCACGCAAAAAAAAAACAAATAAATGTCCTAGTTTTTAATTCTTAAGAAACATTTATCGCTTTAGAAAATTGAATGAATTCGATAACTTTTTTTTTGTACCGAAAACATTGTTAATAAGTAAATTCTTACAAAAATCGGTAACACTCAGAAATATGGTTCTAATTTCTGTTGGGTAACAGGCAGGCTTACAGGTGTAAAATTTACTGAATCTAATGTCCAAAATAACAAAACCCTGTTTTTATTGAAGCAGAGAGAAATAGAACAGCGCCTGGTAACACTTGAAAAGTCACTGAATCGGTAAACTTTCGAGCGTAATACTAATAAGCCTTAAGATGGTTCTTCACGTAACTCATTTACTTTAAGTGTTAGTAGAAATTGGAAAGATTGTTATCAAAGACATAAGGAATCTCTTCTCAAAATATCAAATCCCTTTACCAGGTAACTTTTTGAAAAAGAGTCATATAAAAGTGCACTTTTAACATGGGCTCTTACGGTGGTTATTTTTCCGTTCTATGATATAACGTAATATCTGGTGAAGTAGGCTTGAGATTAGAATATAAAAAGTTTGTAGTAAAAGAACTCCCAAGCTTTACAACGACATAAAGGGAATCGGGGCTTATCATTGATCTTTACACAATATTTAACCGTAAAAATAATAATTTGGAATTCAGCGAGAGTGATGTCTGCTGTGTGAATGAGCAGACGCTCAGCGTGCACGCGCTAATTTCAAATTATACACTTACTGTTATGGTAATACGTTGATCAGTTAAATTATTTCATGAATAATATTTGTTCAAAATGATAATTAGAAAGTAAGAAATGGTTTTACCATTTAATATTATTCTTAAGAAGGATTATTCAGAGCATCAAAAAAATTATCTCCGTAAAAAACATGAAAAAATCAATAACGTCTGCTTGCACAGAGACGTACATGTCATTTTTAGAACATAACAAAAAAAAAAAAAAAAAAATTTAACTCATACTTTTTGAGCATGTTTATTTGTATATAAATGCCATGATATTATAGTCAAGTGCCAGTCCGACACATTTTATGTTGCAAATAATACGCTTATCGAAAATTGGAAAACCACAGGGACCCACGCCGCGCCGCACAGTGTGACCATACGGACTTTTTTGTGTCAAAATAAAATTAACGTGGCTACAATACACCGATTGATATGATTGTTTTTGGAACTTGTAGGTAAAACTACACCAATTAATGAAAATGACCAAAAAAAAAAATTTGTCTAAAGGGGTGAGAACAATCAGTAAAGTCAAAAATGTTATGTAAATTTGTTTTTAAGTATGAGCTGAGAGTAAACATTATAATTTATCATAATAAAAAACGTTGGAGCACACAGATATTTCGTAATTTTTTATGAATAATTTATTAGTCATGATCCTGATGAAGAGGGGGGGATGAAATCACCCTAAACTACCCCTAATAAAAATGATTCAAAAGGGCGAATTCAATATGGCGACGAAAATACCTACTTTTTTTTTGTAAAAAACTTTACCAAAATCTTCATATAATTTTTTCTATTCTTGTTTTTTCCTTTCGTTGTAAATCTCTTAAAAATCATTAAAAATTTCATAAATATTTATTATTGAGATAAAAATAATAATTAATGACGATATCACAAAGTAATACTCAAAATTGTGTCAAACTTTAGTTAACAGTCGAACTTTTCATAAATAACTTGAATTATTTATAATATCCAAAAGATTTTTTATTAGAGATAAACTATAATGATAAAAATCTCTAATCACTGTTTACAAAAAAAAATTATTAAGCTTACCTTTATTACTTCCTTTCATGTCCCATGAAAATGGTTCTGTTATCATTTTTTGTGGTATATGAAGAAACTGCTTGAATGCTTTAATCTCACAGTGAAGTAAGCCAAGACCGCATTGTAGTCTCATTCTTATTGAATTCGTGACTTGAACATACACACATTGGACATTGGGTTGTTGCAGGATTGTCAACAATAGCATTGACGCACTTACCGTCGAACATCATTAGGGATACCTGATACTCTACATTGACAGTTGATCCAGACGACAGTTAAAATTTACCTGCTACCAGTTTCTCAATCCCATTTTTTAGCCTTAAGTATTCTTTTCTAATACTTTCTCGAGTTCCTTTTTCCATAGTGATTTTGGGGAGTAGGGCTTAATCACAAATATTTATCTGTAAAAGTATTACATTTGTAGAAGAGTTGTAACTAGAACAAAATAATAGTAAAATATTTCTATCAGAAATATCGTATACCATTCGTAGTGCTGCTCAATTGTAAAACTAGAACATATGTCACGAACAAAGAAAGCTCACTATCATTGTTTTTATTGTCAGGGTTGGTCCATTTTTGCTGAGCATTAGTATGACCAGACGAGCTGTCAAATCCGATGGTGAGAATATGTTGTAGATGGCTCAAATGCTCTTGTTCCCATTCGAGGATAACAGCTGCACACAGTCTTTCAGCAGTTACAGCAAGTAGGCTTTGTGAGGGTACGAACGTCTCGACTTCAGAAAAATGACAATTTCGAGGTATACATTCGTCCACAGCTTTTTTCACCGTTTTATAAGGTAGATAAATGATTGAATTCTTAGACGTAGCATCATTTCGTAAGAGTTGGTACTGTTTAACAGAAAAATCTGACTCCAAGTAAAAAGCAAAAGCTGATTCTTTACTGTGTTCTTGTTCATTGATACTTTTATCCAATGGCATTGATTTTTTGTCTCCTCTTTTTTCGCATACCTCCAGCGCAAAATTTAAAATACTAACATTACCTTCCGCTAAATCAATAATTTCATTAGCTTGCCTATAGTGTGTCCTTTTGCCTGAATCTTTTGTGTCAACTCGTTTTCTTTCTCCCTTCATAATATTTGACAGTTTAATTTTTTTGGGTCGACCTTTAGGGCTACTGTTGTCTTTCATCCTTTTTTTATTACGGGAGGCTCTCGGCATATTACAAAATTTTTTGAAAAATAACTGATTAATTTGTAAGACACGCAGTTAGATAGTATGAGATAGAACTACAATGATTACGAAAACAATAGAATTATATTTTTTGTATGTATTGGGATTCGAACTCAGCTGAAGCACTAATTACCGATGCTGATTTACATAAGGTGGCGAATTTCGAAAGCTGCGAGAGTAGAGATGCACTTGACTTATTTTGCTGAACTTACTGTATAGTTGTTGTACTGTACTGTAATTCAGTACTTTGGAAACAAATATGTCCAAATATTTACAGGTCAACAATGCGCGAACATAACTACATAACTGATACTATTCAGCGTACAGTAGACATGGTTTAATTCGTTAGGCGGGAAGTATGAAATTTACCAGTGAGAGAGGTTATCTTAAGAAACCAGCCAATAGGAATTAAATATTAAAATTTCCCGCTTAACGAATTAAACCACGTCCACTGTACCTTGTACACTAAATCTATACGTGTAATATATGTATGTAATCTAGGAAACGTACCCTTTTATTTGTCTATTAGATTTGAGTATCAGCCCACTCATTTCGTAATACACCTTAGGGGCTGTATATTTCAAACTCTCAGAAAAACTTTTACAGTTTTTAAAATAACTAACAGTACTTTGTAAGACTTCAAGAGACTTGAAAAGAAATCGAAATTGTCAGAATTCCTGGATATTTGTTAATGATTTCAAAGTTATTAAACAATTATTCATGACATTTTTATTCTTTCAAGAAGTTCAAAAGTTTGTCAAAGATCATCAAAAACATAAGAAGTATTAAGTTACTGGTATTATTAGCTTAAATGATGTAAAATGATTCAGTTTCATTGAAATTACTAAATAACATTCGAACACTGAGAAAATTTCTGTGACTTCTGAATTTTTATGAAATGATTACGATATTGCTTGGATATTGAAATATGATTGCGTATACTCCTCAAAATACTTTATGATAGTACATATAAACTGAAATTATTTTCTATTAGATGGTTTAATAACGGTCGACTTCTAAGGAACGATACGAGAAGAAAAAATTTCTTATACCCTACATACAGATATACATTATTATTGGTTTAGGGTTACAAGCATTTCAATAAGCTGAGAGTCTATACTTAAATACATGTTATTATTAATGATTGATTGATTGCACCACTGTTACTCCAAGTGTGTACATCTTTCGGAATATGGGGATATTTTTATATATGTACTCGATTATAATTTCGCATTTAATTACATTCTGCTCCACAAGCTTCTATGGCCAAGCACTGTGACTTGTTTCCAAATAATTAAGGTAATATTTTATCTCTTAACAGAAACAATTTTTTTAAATCGATGCCTGAGCGAAGGTTTCACTAATTTTTTCTTGATCTCTAATTTTAGAATATACTGCTCGTAAATTATTTATTAGTGAAAAGTAACATTATAACACTCTATGCGCGAAATGCAATTTCGCACACTGCTTATTTACTCAGCTCACGGAAGATGAATTTAGTACACTGCTTTTTTACTTCGCGCAGTTGTGTCAAAAAGCAAGTTATGGAACTACTGCGCGCGTTGATTTCCACGCTCGTATGATTTTTCACCCTCGCTTCGCTTTTGAATTCCCTATGCATAATGTACTATTTCTTTAAACTAAAAATGAAAACTATTACAAAAGCGTTGATAACTTATCCGTTGGATGATTCATCCGATTTTTCACTGTAATAATCAAATGTTTGACCTACGATTTATTACCAGCAACCTGAAAATCATTTTTGTTGAAAATAAGACATTAATTGTATGCTTTGGTCACTATACTGAAAAATCTATTTTGAATTTTTGAAATTTGGCAGTGAGATCTCAGTGATCTTAGGAACCCGGAAGTGAGCAATTAAAGAAAATGTCTTTATATTTGGTGGCCATGATGAATCGGCCATTTTGAATTTACTATTTTAAATTTTTTAAATGCGACGATTGATTCGAATTTATCAACTTTTAAAGCCATTATGAAATCAACAAAAAAAAGTAGGTAGTTTTGGCGCCACATTGAATTGACTATTTTGAATACACCATTTTAAATATTTTAAATCTGACACTAAACTTGTATTCAGTGACCTCAGAAACCCCCATATGCAATCTATAGAAAAGAACCCTCCTTAAGTACACAGCATACCTTATTTTTTAATTAGGGGTACTTTAGGGTGATTTCATCCCACTCCTTCATGAGGATCATGACTAATAAATTATTTATAAACAATTACTAAATATCTGTGTGCTACAACATTTTTCATTATGATAAATTATAATATTTACTCTTAGCTCATACTTAGAAACAAATTTACATAATATTTTTGACTTTACTGATTGTTCTCACCCTTTTAGACAAATTTTTTTTTTTGGCCATTTCCATTAATTGGTGTAGTTTTACCTACAAGCTCCAAAAAGAATCATGTCAATCGGTGTACTGTAGCCGCGTCAATTTTATTTTGTCATAAAAAAGTGCGTTCTGTCACACTGTGCGCCGCTTTGATACGGCACCATTGTGAAGAACAACCTTAAATTACTTAAACAAAAAAGTGTTAAATATTTGTACCATAATACTTTAAATTTCTACATTTATGAAAGTTCATTTTATCCATGAACGTTATATAAATTGATCAGTAACACTTATTTTAAAAGTTCGGTGGTATTACTCACATGCGTACAAACATAGATAACCAAAGCGGTCTCATAACACTTTGCTTAAAATTCAAACAAATATAGTCAACACATGAAATAAGTTCACTGATTTACTAAATAATTGTTCCTAATTTAATACTGATAATGATTCTAATTGGTATTGAAGGTTAATATTAATACATATGTATATGTATATACTATGTAGGCAATCATTATTACAGAAACAGTTAAGAGCCTTTTTTCGTATTTGAACGTTTTAGAATCGATTATGGATATAAGTTCATAACAGAATATCATTGTGAAATTCTCAATCAATATTTATTACCGTAAATTTTTTATTTAATTATTTTTCCATTTCTAATATAGATTTTTATATACTTCCACATTTCTTCTTCTTATTTAATAACTATTGAAAATGCATATCCCCTTAAATCAATACTAATTTTATTTTCAATGTAATATAATACATAATTGATTAAACATATTTTGACATGTAAGAATTTCTTTTTTATTGACATAATGTTATAATTTATAACGCATTACTGTCATTAAACTTTTAATTTTCACTCTGTAGTGCCTTATTTACCTACATAAATATCTTATACATTCACATAAAGCTTCTTTCTCCTGCATATCTCTCCATTATCTTTTAATCTTCTATTTCTGACCGATATTATTATTAATTTATATTTGCTATTTTTGTTCCTCTTTACATAGCAATACGTGATTTATAATTTTTTCTTTCTTTAATTGCAGAGCCTACATCACTCAAAATCTTTTAAACTCACTTATACATTTTTTTGCGACTATATTTTTTCCTTTCAGTTTTTTTTTTTTTTTTTTATATTTCGCGGATAACAGAGTTGTTATTTTCTGTATATTGTTTCTGTATTTCCTGAGTGACAAAAGTCTTCCTTTACTCTGTAAAATTATTTTTGATCTACTAAAGTTTATTTTCTTTCGTTGCTCTTTTTATAAGTCCTATTATTTTCCCATCCTCTACTTTTAAATATGCTACTCTCGCTTCTCTGCCTATTTTGTATGATTTTTATTGATTAGTTCTGTTGATTCTTCTATCAAGCATAAATAAGACCACTTGCTCTAGTCCATTTTTATCATACAAAAAGTAAATTTCTTCCTATTTTCTTATGCCTATTTCTAGGCTAACCCTACCCACCTTTATTTTTCATTATATCCTTATCTGTTTTCATTTAAACCCAACATAATATTTGTAAATCTGAATCTATTTTTTCCCCTTTTTATTTCCCTTTCCATTCCCAATTCCATGCTTACCTTGCCTGCCTTCAATCTTTCTATGTATTTTTGTGTCTTTGCATTTAAACCCAAATTCATATTTTGAATCTGCCTTCTATTTTTTCTACTTGTATGTTTTCTTTTCCATACGCAAGTCTCTGCTACATGAGCAACATAATTTTATCATTTAATCCATAAAAAATAATCATTGATCCAGACTTTCTACTTTAGATTTTTTGCTTGAACCTAAATTTGCTTTGACTGCCCTTTGCACCCCACCTGTCGTTTTTTCTCTGTGCTACGAAAATTTTTGTTGAGAACCACACTCCTGGGTCCTTGTCCTCGCTTTAAACTTCCAATGCCTCCAATTTAAATCTGAATAGATCTGTTTCCATCCTTTTGTTATCCCTAAAAATTAACATTTTATTTTTTTTTATGTTTACCTCCAGTATATTTTTTGTGCCATATTTATCTATGTATTTCTGCATATGTATTGTGTCTTCGAAAACCTTGGCGCCTAAAAGAACGACATCAGATAATTTTAAACCGTAAAGTTTAAGCTTGCTTACCGTTACACCTCCTTTATTATTTTAGATTCACTTATAGTTTATATTCTACATAAAAAAACTTAAAGGTACCAGGCTTTTTGGGCACCCTTGCCTTATTTCTTTGAAAGTTATAAATAAATTTGTTAGCCCCTGGCCGTAGTTAACTGTTTTTTTGTAGATTTTTATATTATTTTCAACATTTTTGTCATTTTTTACCGATCGCTCTTAAATCTAATTTGACCCGGAACATTTCTCCATTGATGTTATCAAATTCTGTTTTGGAATCTACAAACAGAATATAATTTATTGACGACTACCTACAGTTTATTTTGAATTAAATTATTTAGTACAAAAATGTGGTACCTTCTTCTTCCTTTTGCTCTGACGCCAGCCCAACTCTATTTTATTATTTTTTACTGTTATACGTATTTTTCTACTTTATCAGCGATTATAATTGCTTGAATCTTGTATGCTACGTTTAAAAAGCCACCCCTCTGTAGTTTTAACTTCCTTCTACTTCTTTCCTGCCTTGTAAATTCGTTAGATTTTTGCTATTTCCCACGCTTCGATAGTATGTGTGTAGAATCTATATACTATGAAGTATGTTCGTTAAATAAATAATCTAAATTATTTGCAGATATTTGAAACAGTTTACTATAATTTTGTCTTCTCCTGTGCCTTTTCTGTTTTTTACTTTTCCCCAGACATTCTTTTATTTATTAATGGATATACTCTTGTGAAAATTCTTCTAGACTTTGCTGCTGATTCCTGTACTCGTTTTTTAGTTTTTCGTATTATATGTATCATAGTTGTCTTTCGAAAGTTTTCTAAATTATTCTTTTTTGCCTCTTTCCTTATTACCATCGCTTTTTTTTCTGTTTTAATTTTTTAATAGCCTTCCAAAACTCATTTAAATTTCACTTTTTGCTACGTAGCTAAGTTTTCTCTGGCTTGTTTGATTTATTAATCTTTTATTATTCCATTTATCCTCTGTACGTTAGTCTTTAATTCTATTGTTACTATGTCTTTTATTTTTTTAGTACCTTTTGATTTTACCTATAATCCATATCTTCTGCTCAATTATTGTGCAATCCTCTTTATCAATCAGCAATAATTTACCTTTACAAATCTTATCATTTCTAGTTCCTCTGCTACCTGTGTAATTACATTTCGTACCGTGTCCTATTTTTTTGTGATATTTATTCCATGTGTATAAATTTTTATAAAATAAATCATGATAATTATCATATTAATATATAAATCTCTTTTAAGATTAGCAATTTTTCTCTTATTCATTAAAGAACCTTAAAATAGCTTTATTTTTAATTGAAAAAATGATGATCAAAATATATTAGAACTATTTTTTATTTACAGATATTTTTTTTTTTTTTTTATAATGCTATTCTAAAAATCTTGCTTTTAAAAGAACTTTTAAATCAAAAAATAATAGAAGATTGAAAAAAACTATTTATTGGGCTAGGTCTTCAGACACATATACAGACGTGATGTATTGTGATTTCAGATAACAAATAATCAAATTAATCTTAGCATACATTACCAAGTGCATTTATATAAAACATATACAGTACTATTTTTTGGGGCTAACTCATACGCTCTTTTTTTCAAAAATTACCATTCATTTTAAGTGCTCATAGAACAACTATAAAAGCCATAACAACTATAAAAGCTATAACAAACATACTAAAAATAATCGTACTTTCAAATAAATTTCATCACATCTATATCCCATTAATATAAGATTATCCATATACCTTTATTAGTATAATAATTCCGTCGATTTAATGCATTTATGCTTATTACATTTTTTGCGCACTATATACACATTTTATACAATTGCCACCATTCTATTTAAAAAGCTTTTATAATATTTAGTGATTTTGTGATTTTGTTTCAACTTAAGCGACTTCTTACTGTTTCAAATATTTTGACTGCCTAAATTCTAATATTTTGTTATCGTGATCAAAATTTTCCTACTCGATATATTGTAAAAATTTGTGACTGTAATTTGAAAAATTTATTAGACTTGAAATTTGGTGTATTGAAGTGATTTATTATTTCTATACAGGTAAGCTTTTAATTTTTTTTTATACTTACAGTTAATATAGTTCTAATTACTGAAATAATCTATTAAAAATATAAACAGTAAAAAATGAAACAGACAAATCTCATTTTTAAAAGGCATTAGTATTAAGAAAACAAATTTTTGTGAATAACTGGAGAATAATTTAAAAAAATGGCATTGCATGATTAGGATTGGTTAAAAATCGTCGTTTTTTCTATTATTTTTAATAATCTTAATACAAACATTATGGATAAAATGCATCAGAAGCCCTTTTTGGTCTCTCTACTGAAAGTAAATATCTTTATTTACCGATGAATTATAGTAGCGTTTTTGCTGTGCTGAAAACAAATAGATGTAATAATTTAATACTTTATATATCATATTACCTTTCGAGAAATTATTTTTGCCGCTCAATTTATAAGCCCCGATCATGATTGATATATTTTTAATATGAAATTTAAACAAACACTTTTCAACATAAGTATTGCTTCCGGTGCATACGCCTCGTACAGTATAATCTGTCTTACTCTGATATTACGCATGATTGTTATTCTTTTAGTATAGTTGACTATCTTTGTGAAACCAGATTATTTAGCTGCAAACTGATCATCTACCGAACAGCAACCAGATGTGTAAACAAAATTTTTTTTTAATTTAAAATTGTTTTTCCATATGTTTGTCCACATGGAATTGTGAATGGCAGTACCAATCCATAACCCTTCATTGCCATATTTAATACTACATGTAATGCTATATGTAATAAAATATGGTTTTACATATAAAATTGCATACAGAATGACGTTCTATATCTTAAGGCGGGTTTATTTATAACTTATGTAATTGGACTAAAATTTTATACTTTAATAAAATTTCTAAACGCTAAAATTTATAGAAAGTGTGACTGAATAGTTTATATCTAAAAAACTAACAGTGGAGTCAAACATTACGACGAAACAAAAAAACATTTTTTGGGTGGGAGCTGGGGGGAGGTAGGGGGAGTCTGATGGGGAGCGGGGGAAGTCAACCCAATTTTTTGGGGGTCAAATTTCACGGTAAAAAGAAACGAAATTTACCTTTTTCAGGGGCGGAACTTTGGAGGAGTCAGTCCTTACCCTTAAACTATGCAAGTTGATAATATAGGGAAAATATATGTACATATGGGGCATTCCACGTGAACGGGAACCAAAAAAATTATGTTTTTCTCCAAGCGTTAGGAATCAATAGTACTCTATTAGAAAACAATACTGGAATTCTCCAGATTTTTCGACTAACACCATTGCCGTCAGCGATGGTCACGATTTTGAAATTTTTTCTTAAACCGCGAACTTCTTGATTTCGTAAACAAATAAATGCGTATTAAAAAAAAAAAATTTAATTGTTAGAATTTTTTCCATAGAACCCAATTAAAATATTGAAAAGAATTTTTAGGTTAGTTTTACCCCTTGTTCTGGAGTTTTAGGTTTTAAAATCGATTTTTCAAACAGTATGGCACTTTCTTTTCAATTTTTACTTTTTTTTATTACGTTGAAACATGCATTTTTCAATTATTTTCGGTTCAAGATGGGAACAGGTAAAATGCGGGCGATAGAGGGCGCTGAATGTTAAAAAATACAGTTTCTACGTTATATCTTCTTCCACATGATGAAAAAATATACGTGAAAAGTGTTTTTTGATGTAAAATAAGGCGCTTAGTACGATCTTAGTGTCAAATTTGTTAAATTTCAAATAGTGGATCCAATATGGTGGCCAATAATTTTAAAATTAACGAATTTTGCACATTAAAAAATATAACTATAATTAACGTAAAATTCTAAGTCAAAATAGTCTGCAAAATTTTCGTAAATTACGTCATTTTCGAGAAAAAAATCCGTTAATATTTGGAATTCTTTTTCTTGGACAGATTTCAATAATAATAGGTAATATGATTGTAAATTTTCATGTAGCATAATATGTAGGTGCTCCTCGGTTGTTAAAGTCGCTGATTACAAATCTAGTGTATGGTTGAAGAAATTCAAAATGGCGAATCTGAGATAGCGGCTAATTTTTTTAAAATTAACGAGATTTCCAGATCAAAAAATATGACTATAATCTACAGGAACTACTAAGACGAAAATTTTGCAAAGAACGTAATGTAAATTACGTCATTTTTGAGAAAATAATCGGTTATGATTTTGAATTTTTCACTCGAGAAATTTCGATCATAATAGGTCATACATGTAATTGTATATAAATAATTGTTGAAGTGTGAAAGCAAATAAATAATAGCGTTTTCTTAATAAGTATTTTTCTTCTGTTCATTTAGGAAAAAATAGCTACTTTCTCACAATCAAAACTGTGCAGTAAATAAAAATACTTTAAATTTTTCGCAGAAAAGCAGAAGGGAGTGAATAAGTCTTAGCTCCAATGTATCCATCATATAAATTTATTAAGCAATGTTTTTTTAAACTCTGAACTTTTAAATTTTATCCTTACAGACCTGAAAAATGGGTTTGTTCGATTAAGCTTGATGTGATCAAAAGGAAAGGTAGTCCAGGGAGCAGAATGTAAATAATAGGTATGGTAGTCCAGGTCACAGCTTATACAGTGCGGCAAATATTAGCGCATAGACTTACCCATAGTTGAATAAAAACATATGGTGTGCTGCACTGTTGGGCAAATAAGTAGAATTTTAGTAGTAGCTACACTATAAACTTCTGTACAACATTCTACTGATTTTCCCAACACTGGTATCCTGTCCAGCATCTTCTCCTTACTGACTTGAAAGTCACTAGCTTCAAGGAAGTGAACGGAAAATCATAATCGTAAACTCAAAGAAAGAAATAATCGTGCACTAGCTCTTTTAAAAATTTGACTTATAATTCAATTTAGATTAAAACTCATTTTTTTCATTCGTAGAATTCGTCTATTTCACAAATGCTAGCTGCCATGTTGGATCCGCCATTTTAAATTTCATCAACCCGAATTTATATTTTTAATTATTGATACTAAAAACTAAGGGGCACCTACATATTATACTGTATAACAATTCACAATTATATTACCTATTATTACCGAACTCTGTCGAGTAAAAAAATTCTTAACCGATTATTTTCTCAAAAATAACGTGATTTACGAAAATTTAGTACGGGACATTTTGGACTTGTAATTTAACGTAGATTATAGTAATATTTTTTGATCTGCGAATTTCGTTAATTTTAAACAAATTGGTCGCCATCTTGGATTCACCATTTTGAATTTTATCAACCTGACACTTGATTTGTAATCAGCAAGCTTAACAACAGAGTTGCACCCACATATTATACTGAATAAAAATTGACAATCATATTACCTATTATTATCGAAAAAATTCCAAATATTAACGGATATTTCTCTGGAAAATAGCGTAATTTACAAAAAAATTTCAAAACAACATTTTGACTTAGTATTTTACGTAGATTATAGTTATATTTTTTAATTTGCAAAATTCGTTGAATTTAATACTATTTGCTACCATATTGCATCCACCATTTGAAATTTAACAAATTTGATATTGAGATCGTATTAAGCGCCCTATTTTATAGCAAAGAACTTTTTTTACACATATTGTTTCGTCATGTGGAACAAGATATAACGTAGAAACTGTGTTTTTTAACATTCAGCGCCCTCTGTCGCCCGCATTTTACCTGCGCCCATCTTGAACCGAAAATAATTGAAAAATGCATATTTCAACGTAATAAAAAAAAATAAAAATTGAAAAGAAAGTGCCATACTGTTTGAAAAATCGATTTTAAAACTTAAATCTCTAGAACAAGGGGTTGAACTAACCTTAAAATCATTTTCAATATTTTAATTGTGTTCTATGGAAAAAATGGTAACAATCAAATTTTTTTTTTTTAATACGCGTTTATTTGTTTACGAAATCAAGAAGTTCGCGGTTTAAGAAAAAATTTCAAAATTGTGACCATCGCTGACGGCAAAGGTGATAGTCGAAAAATCTGGAAAATTCCGGTATTGCTTTCTAATAGAGTACTATTGATTTCTAACGCTTGGAGAAAAACATTTTTTTTGTTCTCGTTCACGTGGAATGCCCCATATGTAGCCTATTTCTCCACAGCCGCATGGTGGAAATCGTATCGTGGCTGTAATAAGGGCTCAGCTGGGCCCCTTTTACAGCTAAAGTACGATCAGGCGAATAATGGAAGCGTTTGATTCTCATCGGTCGGTTTCGCTCGCTCTCATGCTTTAAGTTTTTCTGTGTATAGTAATCGCTCGATGAGCAATTAACTATATATGGGGCATTCCACGCCAACTTAGAGCAAAAAAAAAAATTTTCTCTTCAAACTTTGGGAATAGATAGCACTTGATAAGGAAACATTACCCTAATTTGTTCAGATTTTTTCACCCACGCAATGACCTTGCATGACCTTCGAAAGTTTGAGATATTTTCTTCGACCCTTATATTTCGCATATTCTTGCGAAACAATGAAAAAAAAATGAAATAAAGTAAGTGGTATTTCATAGATTTTTTACCGTAGAATACGATAAGAATATTTAAGCAATATTTGGGGGTAGTTTTTACCCTTATATTAAGGGTTGAAAAGTTTAAACTGAAATTTCGCAAAATCGCCGTTAAATTTTTTTTTCATTTTTTTTATTTATTAGATTTTTTCATGTACTTTTTAATGGTTGTCGTTGAAACATGGGCGGAGTGTTCGTATGGGCACTAGAGGGCGCTAAAGGTCAAAAAACGGAATTTTCCGATATTTTTTCGTTCTAGTAAATAGGTAAAGACATATTTAACCAAGATCAAGATGTTTTATAAGGTTTTCGAGGTCGCTGATTACGAATCTGTGGTCAGATTATCAAAATTCTAAATGGCGGATCTAATATGGCCGCTAAAATTTTAAATTAAATCTCAATGTACGCGTTGATATTATATGCAATGAAAAATTTATCCATGGCTTAGATGAGACGTTGCGTGTCTCACAGTATTATGTTTGCTGCACATACATGATGTTTGGTCCTGAAGAGGTTGCTATTATGCAACGAATTATTGACCACAATAAAAGAAAGATTTATGCCCTATATATCCAAGTTTGATTTATTGACATTTTCATATTAACTCTATTAACTCAATATTGTATAATACAAATCATAATGACTGTATAGCAAACGTCTACCAAAAAGCGAAAGGAACTTCGTTCCGACCGGGGTCCATAGACCCCTGACGCTGTTTCTTTTTTTCATCTTTTTGTTAGTATGTAACCCACTCATTCAACTTTTTTTCCATTTTTTTCAAAATCTCATTTTTGAATTTTCCCGCTTTAAAAACTACATGATTTGTCTCAACCAATCACATCTCGAATAAAAGGCTTCATCACGTAATATTTTTCTTCGAAGATCGGATTTTCAAATTTTTTTTGTGCTTTCATTTTGAAAGTTTTTTTAGAATTTTCTAATAAGAATTCGTGTGAATTATTAATAACTAATGTGAAAAAATAACAAATAAATGTTTAATGCATAGGTTGTACATGTATAAGGTCAGAAAACCCCTTTAGCTAGCACTAAATTTATTTTAAAATGGATAAATGTATGAACGGTGATTTGAGCGAGCGAATAATGTAACTATTTTGGAAAGGCTTATATTTCAATGGTTTTAATAACCTATGGTATTTAAGGTACGTAACAATAGCCTGTTTTTAGTCAACTAGTTCCGTCAACAACTGACGAAGGCTTGGTTGTATAGGGAATATTTTTATTACAAGGGCTTTAAAAACTTTTGAATCGGTTTGTAAATGGTAAAACGGCTGATATACTTAGTCTTTAAAATACTATTACGAAATGCGTTATTCTCATGTCAAACATCTAAAAAAAATAAAGTTGAAAACTGTTTTATAAAGTGTAAAATACGATCAATAAGTACTTTTGAAAAATAGTATGATTGAAGACCCGGATTAAATAACTCGCCTGACGCTCGAGACGGAATTCCAGTTCGCGACCAAAGGGGCAATTTTCAAATGTCCCCAAATTGGTTTTTATAAAAATACAAGCCTATTAAAAATAAAAACCCGCATCTTTCATCTACTTACAAATTTTCGATCCGATCATTAGTTTTCAAGAGAAAAAATAAAAACCGTACTTTTGAGAAACTCAGATTTCCAAAACATAAATCGCTGTTTCTCAGCTAATTATAATCGAGTTCGTTTGGAACTTGGGATGGGCAGAGGGAATACCTTGGTATTGCCGATAAGCTGATAGGGATTCGTTAAATTTGTGATTATCAACAGATATTTAATGACAAATATGTAATTTAAGGATATCCAAACTTGTAAACATTAACGAAAAAAGTATGCAGGGTAGTTTTAACTTGGCAAAACTTTCAGTGACAAAGTTGCTCGTCGGAATCGAAGAAGTTTTCCCACAAATTTCAAATCAATCCATTGAAAAACAACTGAGATAGAAAACTTTTTATAACAATGTGCACAGGTGGCAATAACTACACCATAGCATGGCCTAGCTCCTGCCTCAGGTTAGGCCGTCTGCCGCATGCAGGTGACAATTTATCGTTTACGATTGGTGCACGTAGTTATGAAAAGCTCTTTCTTTCATACGTTTCTTGAAAAATCGAAAGAAAACTTTTAGCAAAATTTCTTCATTCATTAAGGACCAACTTTGTCAATAAATGTTTTGTCAAGCTGAAACTTCCCCGCACCCTTTTTTTCGTTAACGTTTACAAGTAAGATAATTCTTGTACTGTTTACTTGTCATTAAACATTTGTTACTAATGACAAATTTGCTGAATCGTGATCAGCTTATCGGCAACGCTAAGGTATTCCCTGTGCTTTTACTGAGTTTTAAACTGATTCGATTGTAATTGGCTGAGAAACAGCGATTTAAGTCTTGAAAACCTATCGAATTCGAGTTCCCAAAAATGACGTTCTTTTATTTTATTTCGGAAAGTAATAATGAGATCAAAAATGTATAAATGAATAAAAAGTGAACCAACTTGTGAGTCGTTCATCCAATGCAACATGCCTGAGGATGATACAAATGTAATTGGTGATGGTGAGCATTCAGTCCATTTAGCTAGTCAATCTGGAGGCTTAAATATTTCAGCAGAATTAGAAAAATCTGTTGTTATTCCTAGCTTTGGTAAAAAAAAAGAGAAAAGGATGTGAAGTTGTAGTCTCTACTATCAATGAAGCTCTTAAGATTCTTCAGAAAAAAAAAGATGAAAAAATTTTAAAAGAAAAAAATGTGATTTTAAATGAGCAAAAAAAAGATAAACTAAGGAGCATTAGAGAAAAAAAAATAACAGTGAATAAAAAATGTATGCAAACTAAAAAAAATTTAAACGAGAAAAAAAAACAGTATTATTAAAAATACAAAATATGAGACAAGAAATAAAAAAGGCAGAAGTAGAAAATAAATCATCCCTTCAAAATTTGTTGGAAGTATTATTTGAGGAATGTAAAGAAATTAAACAACTTATATTGAAGGTGGAGATGGATGATTTACAAACAAAAATTAAAATTAAACAAGAAAAATTTTAATCATGGTATTTTTGCATGAGTATTAGTATGTAACAAGAAACCAAAGTGTTAAAGTTAAAGTTATAAAACTAAAAGTACACTATGTACGATAATATATGATAATACATGCGTATCAAAAATTTATTAAGTATGTTGAAAAGTATTTTTCCCGATTCTGTATTGAAAGTGCTGAATAATAATAAAAGTTTTATCAAACTATTTTGTTTTTACGTTTCTCTGTTGTTTTATGTAATCCTAGAACAGTTTCGAATTGTAATTTCAATGACAATATAGGTAAAAAAAGTATTCAGCAGGATATAATTCATAAATTATTAGTTTTTTATGAAGTTCCACTATTGATCATAGCTCGTTCCACTACACCTTAAATCCAAATTATGCCGTTCCACTACCAGGCATTTTGAGTCCTTCATTCAATTTAATTGTTTCAATTTCTCAGTTGATTTTAAGAGCTATTTTTTTTTTTTTTTTAATTATTCAAGGATTCGGCAGACTATAGAATACAATATACGTTTAATTAAAATTGTGAAGATTACGTTGAAAAATAAACTCTTTCTCACATAGGTTTTCGTATCTGTTCCACTACTACTGAATTTACCTTAGTCGTTCAGCATTTTTATAGAAAGAACCTCGTCTGCTGTTGACAAAATAGCATACACTGCGCCTAGTGTGCCGATATCGTTGCGCACGCTCCTGAGCAGGTGGCCTTCATCTGGCCAATCACTCGAGCACCGTTCAAACGACTTTATACCCGGTGCCCCAGGAAGTACGCTAGGCCCGAACATATACCTAAGTACTTGAACCCAATAAATAAGTGCGCTAATGCTTTATAATAAATAAGTAATGAATAACACAAGCTCCGTGTTATGCACGGGTGTACATGTGCAGAGATGCAGAGGTAAGGACGATCATTGAATATGTGTAAAGTACATTGCTAACTGAATACTTTATTACTAAATGTTGCCGAATTTAGTATAGGCGGCGTACAAGTATAACGTGCAACTGTCCGTACCTTAATGCTGCTTGCTTGTGCTGCTTGCTTGCTCCAGTAGAGCCGTGCTGCGTTCGCTGCATTTAACTTTAATGCGTATTTTCGTCGACGCAGCAGACTGACATGTAAACATTGCTTGTTTTCTCACTTATGTATATGTATGTATATATATCTTCCTATAAAATATAAGATAACCTTCCCCAGACCTGCTTCTCCCCCACAGCCCTCTGCATAATCAAATGTTTTCGAGAACAAAGTATTTCAAAAGCAGGCTAATCTCCCCTCAAGCCCCCCAACATTTCCGAATCTTTTTGAGTACAGACGAATTTTTCCGAATGCTGGCTACGCTCCACCCCGCACCCTTCTAGCTATCTCACAGCCCAAATCTTTCTGAGAACAACCGAAGTCTTCCAAAAGCAGGCTAGAATTTTGATATATATTTCGATACATCTATAATACTACTTTTATATAAAAAAAAAAAAAAATTTCGTTCGAACATTCATGCCAAACTTATGAATATTTTCTCAAGTTGTAGTTAAACCACATGATTCCTTCGGAAAATGATTTAGTTAACAAGTGATTGATACTCAAAATCTGAAGCTTATTTACAACTTTCACAAAATGAAAAAGTATGATCATTCAGCTATTTTAATTTGAATTTCTGATACTTCCTGTAACATACGCAACGCCTAAAAAATGTCCACACTACCTTTAAGGTAGTGCTACGGCGCACAGTGGGCTATTTTGGTTTTTTTTACTCAAAACCTAATATCTCGAGAACAAAAACTGATAGAAGGTTTATTTTTTTTTTTTAATTCTTCGGTTTTTGATACAGAATTAAGGAAAAATATCAAGAAGGTAAAAAAAAAAATATCATAACCTACAAATTTTACTTAAACCTCAAATTTTTGAATATCTTGAAAACAAAAACAGATAGAAGGTTGATTTTTTTGTAATTCTTTGTTTTTGTGTATAGAATTCAGAAGAAATATTAATTAGGCCAAGAAATAGAAACCTAACCTATA
>JAPYYV010004627.1:0-16410 GCA_030522625.1 Copidosoma aretas
TCGATTTATGTGTTTAGATATTTTTTTTAGTGACTGATCTTCATCTGTGAGCGACTTAAACAGAGCGTGTTCTACTGAAAAAACGTGCTTCGAGCGCCGCGGCCGGGTGGCTGGTTCCGCGTGGACGTGCTCATATATAACTGTCAGCGCTATACATGTGATTACAGCATACAGCAGTCCAAAGTAAGTTTGCCCATTTTCTGTGCGCATAAGAACAACAAGCATTCCTGTGGCGTCTATTTGCAACGTTAGCGTTGCATTCTTTGGTGCAACCAACGTAATACCAATAAAAATCAGGTATTACAATTAATTAAAGTAATGTATGGTCGTTTTACGATTGCTGTAAGATAATATAAACTATCGGCATTGTTATCAACAATATATAAAGTGAATTTCGTACGAGTATAAATCGTACACTCAAAATAATATGAAGCAATGTAACTTTTTGATAATGTTGGGTCGGTCAAACACATACTAAACTGAACGTCATTCTTCAGCTGCTGTATCTGGCTAAATGACGTTACTTCACTTAACTCTGTTTTAAGCGTACGAGTTATATGCTTATGAGATTTACTTTAAATATTACTTATAACAAAGGAGAATGTTAACAATATCTTAAAACAATAAAAGCGTGGCACTACTTTTCTTAAATCGTAATGAATAATAATTCTTAGTTTTACAATGTGTGTATAGAGTAATGCTACGCTAGTATGGTAAATATATACAACTGGAGCGCTAGTTGTTCTCAAACGCATAGCGAATGATGGAATGTAATGAATAAATTTACCAACGGTATTTATGAGAAAATTCATTCAATGAAAAAAGTTTTAGTAAAGATATAATTTAGGATTATTCTAGTGTCAAGATAGATCAGACATTGCGGGGTTAAGGGACATTTAACACGAGTAATATCGTGAAACAATGCTTGCAGAATCCATTTTCTGAGCAGAATATATTAGAGTCTTACAGTATTTAGTAAGAGACATCGCTTTGGTTTCATCGACATTCAAATATTTTAAAAAACTGAATAGACAGAAGTTGGAAAGCTTTTCACTAAAAACATATAATTTGTTCTACACAGCACATTAATGGGCTGAAATTAATCCAACACTGCAAAAGCTTTTGATCACAGTTGTCAAGGTAGCACGACAATTGTAGGTCCCCATGCTCTACTACTATAAAGATACAAATAGATCCTGTAATTGATTCTATTAAAATAAGAATACTTTTTATGCTGGACAACCATCAGAGGCAGCAAGACTCATTGACATATTAATTAGAGCTGTCTGGACAAGTAGTTCTTTAATAATATTAATTTTAATTAATTCTGAATGTAAAAATCCAAACAAGCAAATATATCCATGCAAACAGGTATTATTAACGCAAGAGAGTAACATACGTATTGATAGTATGAAATCTTCTATATGTGTTTTAATAACATTTAAGCAAAACTTTTCCAAAAAATACATGGAAAACTTGTAGTTTAGAGAGTGAAACTCTTTGAATTATTTGTAATAAGCTTTTTTTAGGTGTCCCAATTGTCTCATTTACAAAAGATAGAACATTTATTTAAATACATCATCTTGCTTAAAATATTTGATTTGATACTAAAGTGTCTGTATACTAGATTTCTGAGAACAGGATACAAAAATGCCTATAGTTGCTTTTTGTCACATAATGCAAGGTAAACAACAAAAATACATTTCATATTCATATGTTGTAGGGATGTATTTCCCTATTATCGAGCCTGTCCTAATTATCGGGGGTCTACCCAATACATACAGAAATATGGATCATAGACTAATGTATATGCACGAATAATTTTATTCCTATAACTTTATTTAATATTGTAGCCTACAAAACTCTTAAATCTGGAATTACTGTTCACATAAACATTTAAAACGTTCTACTAGTTATACGAGTAAGCTTGCATCTATTTTTATCAGATTCCTAGACAAAAACCTTAAAAAAATGCACATTCTAGTATCTTTTATACGTCGACTGCATTTGATACTTGTACGATGTAAATTTGATGGTGATATTAAAATAGATGTCAATATTGTGATTGACCACAGTTTTTTCAATTTTCGTTTTCTTTTGTATCTATTATCAATAAAGTCGATAATAGGTGCATTATTTTTAAAGTTTACCTACTACCGAGGCCTTGCATTACAATCCGTCAGCTAATCCTAATTTTCTAGTCTTTTAGAAATTGTTAAGATTTGTTTTTGGTGCGATAAATCGATGTGCT
The DNA here is from genome assembly GCA_030522625.1 of Copidosoma aretas. Lineage (NCBI taxonomy): Eukaryota > Metazoa > Arthropoda > Insecta > Hymenoptera > Encyrtidae > Copidosoma > Copidosoma aretas. The sequence goes on from JAPYYV010004627.1 coordinate 2,252, forward strand.
TACTTAATTATATGAACAGAACTCATGAATATGCTCATAATACAAACATATCTTGATATGCACACAGTCTAACCATATAAATATTGGGCTGAAAGGGGCTCGATAATAGATACTTGATAATAGATCTATAGCCTCTTTTAAGGCTTGATAGTAGAGCCAAAAAATAGTATCTCCATTTTATTGATAATCAATTTGATAATTAATTTTACAACGCAGAAAAATCTACACTTGTAGCAAATAATTTATTTAACCAATATTCGCTTAAATTACGATGAAATTATTTAGTATATAATTGATATAACATAAAATTCCTGAAAATTTTTCTTAGTACCCTGGATAATCGAGCCATCTACCCCTAGTCTGCTTTTTTATAATCTAACAAGAAAATCACTTTGACAATGATCATTAATTAATTTTGTTTTTATTCCACATGGTTTGTCAAATACATGATACATCTAGGCAATTGTTAATATTACGCACCTCCTTAATACGTTGCGACTATTTTTTTGCCAACATTTATCTAAATTTTTGATAATATTCTATAAACATAATAGTCAAACATTTTATGAGTATTTTTTCATTATTACACATATGTTTAAGATTTTTTACAACTAACTTTTAATCACAATCAACAACGGAAAAAGCCCTTTATTTGTAGTTATCACCAAATCATAGGAAAAAAAGTCTGCTTGCAATCTTGGATCGGCCATTTTCAATTGCACAAAACTAACCTTAGATACGCAAATTGCGACTTGAAAATAAAAAAAAAATTTTTTTAACAATTTTGAAGAAAACAATAAATTTTTTTAACATTCTAATTTCCTTAAAACAACCCTTTTATTTGTAATAAACGAACCGAAAAAAACCCCTTATACGAAATTCTCAAAAAATTGTGAAAAATATGTAATGTCCGACATTTTGGATGAGCCTTTTTTAATTTATCAATACTAACTTCTGATTTGTAATAAGCGACTCAAAAAACTTAAATGTATATTTAATTTTCGTAAATCGTTTATGTAATCGATATTTTGAAGCCATTTAGGCTCTATCAACAAAATATTTTAATTGTTTATGCAAAATAACGATTGTTTCAAATGATAATAGCTGCGTGCTTTTATTTATTTTTTTCATGCTGTATCATGCTATCTACAAATTAAGAAAAATAATTGAATCGCTGTGCATTCTATCGCACGATTCAAAATTTCAAGCCAAATAAGAGCAAAATCGTCGACTATGTGGTGTGTACAGCTATAAATCTAAGATCCAATGCTATCAATAAATAATTTCTCTTAAAATTATATTCTAGATAAAATACATTACCAAATTGCTCGCTTTGGGCCTGATTATATCGCCTTTTATCAGCTCTAGCTTCTGTACAGTACGGCGTTATAGGATATAACAACTACATAGCAACCAGATGGACGTCAGGAAATAGTGAAGCATTATGTCTGATATAGGCCAAGAGGTGGTGCCAAAACTCATGAACGTGGCAATTAAGGTGGTCAGACAAAAACTTCTGGGATGATCCCAACAGTAATTGAGACGATAGTAATAAGAAAGGAGTCTCCTTACCCCCTATACCAGCAATTGCCTTAAGGACGATGCCTAGTATCTTCTCTCTGAGGCAGCTACCTTTTCTACCGACGTTGATTAAAAACTTATTTTCATTGTAAAACGTATTTCAAAGCTTTTTTACTTATAGTGCCGATGAAATAAGTTTATTTATAAGTGCCACCAACTTTTCTACCCACTCAAATTCGTCGTACCTAAAATTTAACTGTGTCAAGTTTAACTAAAACATTTTTTTTATGTAGTTTTATAGGGTAGACCCGAAAAACGCAAGGGAGATCAGAATACTCTAATCCGTCATAATTTTAGGTTTCAACGAATTCTGCTATCATCTTTTCTAACTAGGCAACGTCCTTAACATGTGCTCACTTTTGTAGAATGTGATCTCGAGATTTAAATGCGATTCAAGTTTTCATTTTTATAATTGACCATGGAAACAAGATTTTTCTTATGAGACTAGAACACAACATAGCATTTTGTTGAAATCAATTGAATCGTAGACTAAAGACTTGAAAAAAACTCAAGAGAAATTGTAGGCCTTTTACGACAGACATAAGACTGTTTCTTATGCATTGCAACAAAGAGGGTGGTCGATAAAGCTGGTTGTCGACTAGAATTAAATTTGAGTGAAAAAATTTCTGTTGTATCTACTTATAAACTAAGTTATTTTTACCCTCAACAGATCCATCTTGATCTCTTCTGGCTTGCTTAAACCACCTCTAGAAATATTGAAAATACCATTACTCGGTAAAAGAATATTTACGATGTATATATATTGCTAGGTTTCTGTAGCTGTTGAAAATGAACATGTATGATTATTTCGATTTTCTACAGGTCGTTGAAAATGAACATTAGAACCAAAAATTAATTTAATCAACTATTTGACGCCTATCACCTCCTAACCACCCCCTTGGAAGGGTTTTAATTTTTAAGTTTCGCATGAAACCAAGATATTTGTATATTTCTGTGTTTTCAGGGTCACGGTAAACAAATAGACAATGAAAAATTATTATAATGGACCATTTTACCCATAGCACTTTCTAACCCCCCTCTAGAACGGATCAATTTTTCAATTCTTGTGTAACATTAAGATGTACGTGTGATATATGTTTTTAAGTCATTAGAAACAAATATTACTTTCCGAAAATTATGTCCACTCATTTAATTACCCTTTAACACTAAATTACTTTACAATTATTTAAGAGATCCCAGCAAGATCCAAATGATAGTTATCTATCGGTAAATTTCACTGACGCTTTTTGAAGATAAGAGGATAGGACAAAGCTACCTAAGACTTAACGTTATACACTCCAACCATCCAAAGATAGAATCCCGTTCATAGTTCCTATGTCATAAACGTCAGCGTAGGTCAACGTAATTATGATTTGGTACTACTCTTGGAGTGACTCAGGAATAACGGTCTGGAATTAGTAGATCTTTATTTCTTTTGGGGTGCTTGACTAGCAGGAGTCCCCTTGCAACTCACAATAAGGGGTGCTTGATCAGCGTAAGTCCCCTTGGATCTCACGATGTAAGGTGCTTGAGTAGTGTAAGTCCGCTTGCCTGTCAAAATTCAGGGTGCTCGATTAGTGTAAGTCCTCTTGCTTCCCACAATTATTGCTCACTTAAGTGCCAAATTTAATTTTTTAATTTTTGTCACTCTCCTCTTTTTTGCTTCTATCTTTCCATCCTTTCACTTCTTTTCATTTCCTTCTTTTATCTCCCCTTCATCAGTAACTGCAAGGTCAGCTGCGCCAAGCAAAAAATCTGGAAAATCATCATCATTGTAACAATAAAAAATTATGCAAGTGTCTAAAATATCCCAAAGACCAGAGAACGGACACTACATGCACACAAGAACTAAATACTCTAGCTTCATTTTTGCACTGGACGTACCAGATTTATTAGGATCGAAGCTCTCTGTTTCATGTTAAATCCAAAGTAGTTCTGTTCGAAGGATGTGGGTCAGGACTGCATAAAAATCCTCAAAACATCTTCCTGTTCTCTATACACCTAAAGAATGTAATTTCCTATATTGTCAATATGTTATCTAGTTTGAGATGTTGCTTGAGCTGATGTACACAAATCGTTCGTCGTTGAAGGTTCATCATTAAATCGTCAAACGAGAAAAACCAGCAAGTAAAGTGGCTCCTATTTTTTTTCAGATTAACCTTTTATAAGCTCAACCACTGTTATCAACAGTGTTCTGTAATTTATTTTCTTTCTTACTCAAAGCAAGCATTCGGTTGACAATGATGGCATCATCATGGCATGTCTTCAAAACTCTTGGTGGTCTGTAAACATTCCAGATAACTGCGACAATTCTTACATACTCTCCTATAAAAAGTATTCAAGAGTTTGGTATGACTTAAGAAAGCATTTTCCATTGTCTTTCTGCACTGTTTACAGATTTGACAACTGATTATTTGTGCAACTGATCGCAATTTGCTTGCACTTGCGGTATCATGTTACATATCGTTTTCTGAGAATCAAGCCATTACAGGTATAAGTCCATATACTTCCAATGTTGCAATAGAATCTTTGAATCATCTATCAGTGACCAATACATCATCAGGCAGGACTTATTCCAAAAGAAAAGAGGTACTCTGCCGTATTAAATTGTTTAGAGTACTGGCATCCTTATGTTTCCCATCAGCCAAATCAATCCCATATATTTCTAAAATATAGCCTGTAGTGCTTACAAACATCATAGCTTGACCAATGGTCTACCTTTATTAAATGAAAAACTTAACCGCTTGAACAGGTAGTTATTAGTTTTTTAAGTTTATTTAGATGTCCCATCAGCGCCAGTGATGGTTACATCTTTACCACTTGCAAACAAAAATCTAGCTTAGTCTCTTCCATATTGTTCTATAAAGTATTCCCTGCTGATGTGATTCAAGCCAAAATAAGGCGGGATAAGCTTCTTCGCGAGAACTGTTCTCGCTGATTAGAAAGCTTTACCTTCATACCGACCGTGGTCTTTAAAAAGTGTTAAAAGTATAGTACGTGAAAGACCAGTTCTGAGTTTAATTAACAGTATTGCAAGACAAGCTCGTGCACTTTCATCAGCTTTATCTCACATAGACCACTTTACATAGTCATAGAAGAGATCATCAAAGTTTGATGCAGTTATACCGGCTCGTCAAATATAGTCAGAATCACTTATTGTACCAGAAATGTCAAAGTTGAGCGCTTTTCTTCTAGCAAAATACCTAAGATAATCAAACGAAGCTGCGATCTCTGAACTAGTCATGTTCAGTACTTAAGATTCCTGATTTTCTTTAATGGCCTTACATTTTACATATCTTTCATATAATTTCGGTTTTATCTGAATAATTATGCCACGGTTAATAGATATACACAACCTTGCTTTAAGTAGTACAACACAAAACATCTGTTTTGGCATGTTAAAAAAGGGATCAAATTTCTGTTTCACTGATTCTTTAGAAAGGCGGAGTGATATTCTGATCCACATCCATTGTTTCACTTGTAATATTTGACTCATCATTAACCAGATGCTAAGCTACAGTCGATTGACGGTGACGCCAGCAGACCCGCTTACCAACCCCTCCCAGCTGCCGTTCTGGGATTCCAAATCTCTATCCTGACACATATCTACGTGGTTGCCATTACGGCATGATCGCCGTAAGCCAGGCACTGCTAAATAGTGGGAGATTTCCGTTACCTTCTGTCACCATATGGAGGCACCCTGGTTGCAACCACACCTCAAACAGCATATTTATTAAGAATCGAGAACCCCTGAAACCCAGTAATCAGTTTTTGTGGATTTTTAAAGTAAAACTTTTACATCCATGTGTGTAGCACTTTGAAAAAGAGAGTAAGGACCTTGCAACGAAAATGTGTTGTTCGGTCAGGTGACAATATATATACATATAGATGTTGTATAGTGTTTTGTTAATGTTGTATGTCTAATTATATAAAAAACGTTATATGTAATGCCGATGAACTTTGATGATGACGTCTGGATAGAACGCTCTAGAAACTAGTAGATTTATAAAGTTTGGTTTTGATATCTTTCAAAGGATAGTAAGCAGATATAGCAGTGATTTTACTTTAAATAGTTCTGTAAAATGATTTTTGATAGTTATATTTGTTTTTAACGACCCAATAACATATAAATACGCACACATCTTAATTTTACACAAAAATGAAAATTCGACCCCTTCTTGGAGGTAGTTTGGGACTAATAGAGGTAAAATGATCAATTTATATGATTTTTGATTGTCACATTCGATTTCAGTGGACCCGAAGAAAACAAAATGCAAAGGCATATTCTGTTTTAGTAAGTACAGTAAACTAGAAATACACATAAAGTTTTGGAATTATTAAAAACTATAAATCTAAAACATTCCCTGACAAAGTGATGGTCATTTCGTTATTTTTGGGGCTAATTTAGAGAAGCCGGGAGGGATCGGGGATGGTATCTTTAGGGTGCAATCGACTAAGTTTATCATACGATGCAACAGGAATTTTTTAAGAATTTTTTCATTTTAGCTTAATTTGGGTTGACAATCGGCCTTATCAACCTTTTGAGCTGAACGTTAAAATATGTACAGCAATTTTACATTTAAAATTTTAAACAATTTCTAGAGTCATTTAAGTAGTAATATTGTGCTCAGCATCAAAAAAAGGACGTAATACTACTATTATTCGGTGAAAAATTGCATAATCCAAAATTTTGCTTAGTAAACAATAACGCAAGTCAATCCAAATATCAAAATTACATAGAAATAGTAAATTATTAGAGAGTATTATTTTAACTTTTATAAACTTAATATTATACTAACACAACTGTATGCAAAAAATTTTATTACTTATAAGATACAACATTATAATGGATACATTCCTATATATTCTCACTGTATTCTGCTTATTAGTTTGACTCATACGATTTGTCATTTTTTATAAATAATTTATAATACATGCCCCGAGAAACGAGTATTTTTCAAATGTCTACTTCAAAAATGTAATGTACAAACGATGGCACATATCTTGTAAAACGTGATACATTAAAAAAAATCTATTTTTAAGACCATCCCTTTGAATCATTTAATGAGTACAACTAGCTTTAAAAAAATCGAATAGTATCAAAGAAAATTATTATTTTTAAGAGTTTTTTTTTAATCAAGAATATTCGCTCACCAAGTGTTAAAAAATGTTCTGAAATTATTCGTTTCTCAATTTTAAAAATGCTCTTACATCGTACTTCTATATCTTACTGATGTAGAACTAACATTATAAATTTAGTACAGTGAGGGAAGAATATTGCAACCCTTTAGTAGGCAGGATTTTCAAAATATTGTATTAAGTATTAAAATTTAGGACTTATTCCAACAGACTCTGTATCTTTTCATTACGGGACCAGTTTCTGAATCCGTAGCTTTAATATTATTTGTCATTATTTCCAAAAAAAAGGCGAACTTATTTTTGTGTCTAACATGGTAAGAATTACAATCGTCCGACAGTTTTATGAAACAACGTTATGTTAATCCCTTTCTCCACTTTAATAGGTAGTCTTTTTCAAACACAATATATATTTGATGGATGATACAAATTATTATATTTCGTTCAAAACATTACCAAATTTCAAAAAATTTATGACAAACTGAATGTTTTCTTGAAAAAAGAGTCAAGAACATGTTATTGTTTACGATAAATCCTTTGACTATGATAATATTGAGTGTTTGAAATCAATTATTCAGAATAAATAATAAATTTTTTTAACGTCTTGGTCTATAGAATATGGTCTGTAGCAAACTCATTATCCGCTAACAATCACTTTATAACCATAATACTACACCGGAAAAGAACAATTCAGTAAATAGTCAAAGAAAGTTCACGAAACGAAAATTGCAAGTACTGTACAATAGATGTAAAGAAGGTTTCTTGTGATTAAAGTAAAAACGTATTTAATATACACGTGGTAATAAAGCGAGACATGACTTTTTTTCAAAGATATCATTTTTTCGTGTCTAAAGTCTAGTGATAAATGGAATTCTTTTAATTGTCTCATGTATAAAAAGCCATATAAATTTCGAAGAGTAAGACTTCTAGATGCATAGACGTACTCTATCAAACATTCAAAGTTTTCATATTTGTAAAGTCTGATTATAAGGAAGTAAATTATAACTTTCTACATTTCTATAAATACAGAATTTATGTCATCCCTTACATTAATTGAAGCTTGTATCTTCGACACACGTTCCCTAATTGTATTGACTTTATGTACATAAGTTATATATTTACCTCTGTAGGACATTGAATTTTATAATGTTGCAACTGCAGTAACTCGCAATTCTTTATTAGAATCAGGCATATTTTTAGGTACTTCGATTCGCCTCATCAGTAATAATTTCTTAGAGTTGGGATATAACAAACATTATTATACAAATTAGTATGCGTTTTCTATCTTAACTGTATTGCTAAATTCTATAAGATGAGTATTTTGCACATTTTTACTACAGTCTACTTAAATACAAAATTTTTATGCAAGTAATATAAGAATTTAAAAGAATTTAGATTAGCAAACTGAACAATTTTGTACTTACGTCCAAAAAATGAATGGTACAGTTATTCGCTTACCAATGTACACCAGCCGAAGGAAGAAAAGAACCATGATGTTGAAGACAGTTATTTTACGGAATTAGTTAGAATATTCGACGCAGTCTTATCGTTTGATATCAAAATTGTATTAAGAGATCTTAATGCGAAAATTGGCCGAGACAATCGTTTTAGAACAACCATCGGAAAAGAAAGCATTCATGAGCTTATAATCGTACTAGACTTATCAAGTTCTCGGTATTAAAAAACCTCGTTGCTTTGAGCATTTAATTTAAACATACCGATATCCACAAATCAACGTAGACGTCCCCAGATGGCGATGGCGTGACTAAGAATCATGTCGATCATGTATTAACTGATAGGAGACAGCTCAAACATTCTTGATGTCAGGTCATGCAGGGAAGCTGACTGTGATTCGGACCATTTCTTGGTAATAGCTGAGCTTGGGACGCGTCTTACGATAGCCGGTATATCTAAACAGTAAAAATAAACCAACTCTAAAAAACTATAAAAATTGTAGAACAACAGCTAGCAGGGTTGTTAGGGGAAATAATTATAAATAGAAAAATAAAAAAATTGTAAATATAACAGAAAATTACAAAAAAGAACAATGTGCTCTAAATGTACCAATAAATCAATGCAACCCAAAAGGGGTCTCAAAATTGAATCGTTTACATTTAAGACGAAAATGGTGGTATGATCGTGAATGACCGGAAAGCAATAACGAGATGGGATAACTACTTTAATAAATCATTTATTATAGACTTAAATCTCGAGCATATGATCCTCAATATATCTTTACCGCAGAATTAGAAGTAAATAAACTGGCACTTAAAGAAGTAGAGGAAGCGATCAGTAAACTTCAAGACAACAAAGCGGTGGAGATGGACAGCGTAGCCGGAAAGCCTATGAAAGGCAGAGGAAAACCGTTTAATATGAGAGTTAAGTATAAAGATATACAATTTAATCAATCAGATTTCTAGAGAGGATCAAATCCCCAGGGAATAGACCAAATCAATCTTAATTTCGACATTTAAGAAAGAGGACAAGGGCGTTTTGATAAATACAGGGGTATTTCATCACTTTAGATCTGCTATAAAGTTTTATTTTATGAACTTTTTTACACATTAACCCCCCTTGAGAAAGATATCACAGGAGATTATCAATGTGGATTCAGACGTAACAGATCAACAATTGACCAAAAATTTACAATCAGACCAATAATAGAAAAACAATGGGTGTCTAACAAGGATTTCAGGCCACTGCTTATAGACTCCAAAAAAGCGTACGACTCAGTTATCAAATCAAAAATGTATTATATCCTTGTCTCTCTTAGGGTTCTAAAGAAATTAGTAGCTCTGATAGGCGTTTGCATGGAAGACAGTAGAGAAAGGGTTAGTGTTAAGAACAATTATTCTGAACCGTTTAAGATACACAAAGGGTTAGAATTAAAGGACTCATTATCTCTGGTATTGTTAAATTTGGTCTTAGAATACATAATTTTACTTGTTTAGGAATATAAAAGTGAGATAACTCTGAACAGGACAAATTAAATATTAGGGTACGTTGACGAGTTAAGTATGCCGGGTGACAGCCAAGAAATTATAATACAGAACACAGAAAAACTGATCGAAAGAGCGGGAGAGGTAGAACTCGAAATAAGCGAAAGAAAGTTAATCCCTTATTAACAGTAGAGTAAATATTCCTAGTCTAACTACTCTGAGAGTAGGGGGAAAATCCTTCTAGAGAGTTTAAAAGTGAAAAAATCTTAGGATTAATGTGAAAGATACTAATTATTTGTAAAATTTACTGTAATTCGTAATATGTAAATAATTTGCATTTGAGAGTAAAGTGCTGAGAAAAATATTTGAGGCAAAAAGGGACAAAGTCAACGGGTAATAAAGTACGTTGCATAATGTGGAGGTTAAAGAATTATATGGAAACACAAGCATAAGCCAGGTAATAAAAGCATGTAGACTGCGTTGGGCTATATACGTTGCTAGTATGGCAATGCATAGAATTGCGTACATAATCATGATCGGGAAACCAGAGGAAACTAGACCACTTGTCAGACCAAAATTAAGATAGAAAGATAAAGTGTTAGAAACCCTTGGAGAAATGGATAAGTAAAATAACAGGTCATGGGTACATGTAGCCAACGACAGAAATGAACGGCAGAAAATAGTACACTCGGCAATGAATTTTCCAATTTGTAATGCCACTGTATAATAGAAATAATGTAAGTAGTAAGGATTACGTATCTCTCGAGAGTAATTACGTTATTACTTGCACTGGTAGTGTAGCCTGAATTCTTTGTCCCCAGAAGACATAAGATTTCCCGTACGGGGTGCCATAAGTAACATCAGAGCTGGCAAGCAATTACTATAACACTAAATGCGCTTAGTCAATGAATGTGCCATATTTTAGAGTCTTTTGATGATATTTTACTCGCCGACTGCACATATGCGGTCCATGAATCTGCAGAATTCTGAATGGTCCTTGGAATAGTTCATTAACTGACTGCACTTAGTGAGTAGATTAACTAATAGTGCCCGATTTATCTGACTGTGACCCATTGTTAGATGAGGTAAATTGCAAAATGGTATTTGGAAAACAGATCGTGTGCAAACAGGAATTTCGAAATAAAAAATGAAAACCATTAGGAATAGAAAGTATAAGTAAGATTATGCATGATACGTTACAACTAATTTTTCTGAAGCTTTGAATGCATTGTTAATATTGAACATTTTGATGGCTGATTTCTTCCCCTTTTAAGGTCACAATAGGGCATCTGGGACGTGATTGAGCGTGCCCTTTGATGAATTATCTCAAAATTCCATTTTTTTATCTCGATTTCCCCGCTGGCTAGCCTAGCTGGGGTTTTCTTGAAACTCCTTAGCCGCTTAAGCTTGGCGTGATATGTTCTGACTATAAACTTGTACCCCTCGAAATACAGTTGTAACTGATAAACAGCACAAATGGCCAAGCATTTTTCCCTGTTATATTATACCTTTTCTCAGCTGGTAAAGCACGTGACTCTCCGTCATCTCTGGCCTGAGTAAGCATTGCTTTCAGTGCGTACATACGTAGCTGCTTACATCTGTTTGTGAAACAAACAATTTCAACTAATCAGGCTGATTAAGCACGGAAGCAGTGGTAAGGGTTTTTTTTCATCCGTCAAAAGCTTCTTGCAGTTTCCAATCTTAAATTGACGACAGGCTCATCCGATGCAACCTTTACAAGGGGTACCTTATTCGCTAAAGCATGCTCTATGATCTAGTACTACCCTCCTTTTTCTGAGAATCAGTGCCAATTGTTTAGATTCTTGCTCGACTTTTTGCTGGCTTGGCCATAGTCTCATGCTACCTAGTGTAAGGCACGAATATGCTAGTTGCAGCAGGTAATACTAGTGGCCCGGCTCCTACTATTTTCTCAAACACAATATTTAAGTAGAAGTAATATTTCTGGTACGTTTTAGTAGCCCTTTTCCAGATATCTGAAAACGTACGGCCGTAGCTTCTGGCCAAACAAGATGTCGATCAGACGATAGAAGATCATCGGTGCGTTAGTGAAACCAAAAGACGTGCAGTTATACAGCCATAACACTTATCCATGAAAAAAAATCCGGAAGTCGGCAACTGCCATAATAGACATGCTTTATATTAACCTTTGATAGATAGCTGGCGTATCTTGACATATCTTATATCGTATGCATACTTACCATCGGGTAGGCATCGCACTTAGTAACTTTTTTTATATCTCTTAAGTCGATGCAGAGACCATACGTACGATCAAGCTTTTTATGTGGTACTCAGGCCTGACAGTAGTTGCTCGTCGATCTCTCAAATATTCTATACAACTCACTTCTTACGCATCAAATATTTAAAAAAATGTCAGACAGTGACTCTGTCTCAAACTATTTTAGAAATGACATAAACCTTGGAACTTTGAGAGATAATATATTCTTAAAAACAAAGTTATCTTTTCAGAGTGTTTTTCCAAAATTTAAAATATTTTTTTTCTCACCAATAAAGTACTACGGTTTCGCATAAAAATGTTTCGTAGATTTTCATAGGGGATGAATAGTTCATAGCACTATTTATTACTAATTTCGTCATTTGCTTGTAAAAAAATTCATATAAACTTCTTTTTTGAATAAATCTCTTTTCCCTTTACTTGCTTCATACTCAAAATTTACTAGAAGAAATATACAACTTCGTTATCATTAAGCATGGCTATTATTTATTTGTTTACGTTACTAATTTTCTGCAATTCTTACAATTTTATCTTCAGGGCACTATAATATTAATATACAAAATAAAAAAATATAGACAAGAATAATGTACAATATATAAAGATTGTGTTTAACATACGATTTTATTGGAAATCAAAAAGTCCTGATAGTTTTTTTGGTGCAATACGTTTTGCAAAATATCTTAAAAACATATTTACTGTTTAAAGTTAAAAAAACATACAAAAAATAAAAACCATTATAAGGAAAATCTATTGAGCAAAACTAAAACACAAGCTATGTATTTATCTCAATAATTTTACCAAAATACACAAAATAATCTTAAAAAGGATTAATTTATATTGACAGCACTTGAGTCGGTCCATCAGGGGTTATATACATCTTTCGTGAGATAGTAAAGATGTCCTGACAGCAACATCTAGAAATAATTCATATAGTATTCTAAATTGTAGACTCTAAGGTGTGGGAACTACACAGATGAAAGTATACATGAGTCTACATAAACCATAGAACATGTAATTCACATGGACTCATGACACATGAACGATAAGTCGTTGTTTTCACGAGCGCAAATCTGTTTTATAAACGGGTAACAAGTCATAGACACTCTTATTAATTTCGTACCACAATAGAGCAAGCAATACTTTTAGGTAATTATACCACACTCAAGAAATTTTTTTTTTTGTCCTGTAAAGAAAAAATAAATAAAAAAATACGTCTAGTCTTACTAAAAATACCTTCTGCTTGGGAAAAGGAGGCAGACTAGCCTTCTCGAATCAAATAGATGGACGGAACGCCCCACGCTTAAAATGTACGAAACCGGCAAAAATAGATTCTTGCCATACAAGGTCTATTGCTTACCCTAAGCCAATACCTTGCGGGTACCAACGCAAGCCAACCTGCAGAGGAGTTCGAACACGTAGCAAATGATTTACCTAGAGATTGAGTACGGCAGATGGTAAAGCGATCATCGACAAAGAGCACACCTAGTTTTGGATAGAGGAATCTAGCAGCCACTGCTGCCTGCGCAGTACCGCGGACCAGCATCGCTATTGGTGACCCCTTGCGAACAGCTATTCTTAGAACTCTCGGTCTGAAGTTTGTCACAGTACCAAATATACGGCACCAACTAAGGAATCACAGCAAGGAATCTTAACCAACTGCGACCCGATCAATTGAGATACAACGCTAAGGTTGTCAGGGACCAGCTTAAGAAGAAGCATTATTTCAAAGAACACAAGCCTTCAAAGTAGCAAAGTCGGGAAGATCAACCTCTTTCAGGCATAGGATACCCACCATCTCAGAAGCCGACCGTCGTGCACTAGAAGGTCATGAAATAGGGGATTCTAAATCCTATAGAAATAGCCGTGATGACACTGTGGACAAAAAAAAAAGAAGGAGAGAGATTATAGAAATTTATACAATACATAAATTGTGCACTGTCCTTTTACTGTCTTAATAAAAATAGAAGTAGCCAGTGAAAAACTACCTTAATAAGTCCGTACACTGCCAACCCATCAAAAGAATCCTAACGTAAATTATAATTTTCCTTTTCCCACTATTTCTCAGCAGTAAACGGACAAGGCTACGAGTTTAGCAGGAAAATGAGGAACTAAATCTTGAGCCTGCTTAGCGAGTAATACCAGATAAAACGACGGTGCGAAATCGGTAGTCAGGAAAAGGATAGAAAAGGCAAATCCAATTAGTAATATATATATATATATATATATATATATATATATATATATATATA
>JAPYYV010004628.1:0-16407 GCA_030522625.1 Copidosoma aretas
TTACATTATCTTATGAAGTCCATGAGACAATATTTCGTCTCAAATATACTGCATGCGAGGGTAATTATTTTTTTTCTAATTGACACGATTTTAAAAATTGTATTCGGTGTAAATAATTAGAGTAACATTCACTCATCGCTGATTAAATTTTTACAGTTGGCAGTAAAATTCGACGGAAAATCAAGATCGTTCGAGCCCACAGTAAGTTTTATTCGCATTAATGAAATATATTACGTTTTTATATTAATTTTTTATTCTATTATTTGTTTAGATCGACGATCGGATGGACTGCATGAAATTACTCATCAAACACGGTGCGAATGTAAATTACAAAAACAAGTTTGGCGATGCTGTATTCCATGATATTTTCGAGAATCCCAAATTATGGGTATTTATGCCATATTTGTTCGATCATGGATGTGCTGTAGATTTTCAAGGCAAAAGTTTGGCATAACTATATGATATCTGCAAATAGTATGCAAAGAGTGTATTCATTGTTGAGATATATTGGCTTTTGTTATGAACTCTGTAAGGACTAAGGACGAAATTGTCCGTATCACAATTTTGTGTGATTAATGAAGATTTTTTGTATGAAATAATAATGGTCGGGCCAAGAACCTGGAGAAAAATAAAAAAGGATCGACTTTAGTTGTAGATCAAGACGTGTGCCAACGGTTTGAAGAAAAGGAAAATACAAAACTTGAATTTTCGTAATTGATTGATGATAGATAGATAGATAGATAGATAGATAGATAGATAGATAAAGATTTATTTATACAAAAGTACAAAAATATTACAGTGTGATTTGTACAATTATTCTGACAAAATTTGATAAAATTCAAATTTATATTCATTACAACTTATTAAATATTAAGAACTTATTGTTACAAAATTTTCAAGTTTTTAATTCATTTTCTTTTGTCTTTAATGGTGTGAATGAGTTGTTCCCTGTATAGCAGAATACTTTTTTAAAGCAAGACACATTTTGTATTTTAAGTTTAAAATATTTAGTTTTATGTATGGTTAAATCAACAAAAAGTATTATTATTACAGTTAAAGAAATTTTTGCCAAAAAAATTATATGATAGTTCTAAAAGATTGTACGTAAAATTTTAGACTAAGTTGCGCCAAATATTGTAAAAAATCATATTTTATAATTGTACCATAAATTTTTATTTATCGAATACAAACATACAAACTTCATAACAAACTTTATAAAAGTGTAATTTAATTTCATTCGTAAAATACGAAAAATTCCCGACCTTTTAGGTTTGGATTATTAGATTAAAAATATGGGTTTTTTATATTTTCGTCTTGTTTCATCAACTTGATAAATGGTAACGTTATTGATATGATACATTGTCTCAATCTAGTACAAAAATTTAGATGGAAATAATTTTCAAAGAATGCAAGCCAAATTTATTTTGCGTTATATATTCTAAAGTATCAATAATTTAAGTCTGTAACTTTTTTATAAGATTATAAATATCCAAAACTAAATCTAAAGTATAATTCTATCTTGTAAAGTGTGAAAATAACTTTATTTGCCATTTTCATCCTTGACTACTTTCCTATACTTTGATATTCCGTACTACGACTCTTTTGAAAAATTATAACCCGAAACATGCACGATACTTCAATAATATTTTTGCTGAATTATCGTTACATTACGCAGATCAATTTTGGTAATACTTTGGAATAAGATTTCAATTGGTCATTTTAAATCATGATGATACATTATTTGATTTTTTTTTTTTTTTTAATAAAAGAATAAAAAAAATGGTTTTTGAGGACACGGTTTTTATCGAGGTTTTTATTCTTATGCAAGAAAAACATGTACGAGATGTTTTGTTAAAAGGTAATGCAAATACATTGTAATGAGCCTGTTCGAGAGCACGCTACCGGGGATATGTAAATAAAGGTTACATGCTCGAGCGTGAAAAAATTATGTTTAGTATTTTGCATGCGTCTTCATAAAACTAACAAATTTGGATTGTTGGCTGTTGTTTTTGTTATTATAATTTCGCGAAGCAGCTCATTTTCTTCCTTTCACAATTTGAAATAGAGTCAACGTGGGTAGTTTTTAAAGATAACGAATGTGCGAATAGTTGCCGACAATTTTTACCCAAAAATATACTTTCGCACGAACAGTTGCACGATGTCCATCGACACGCTCATTACTTCGAAAAACAGCCGGCCGATGATCCATCCGAAATCGTTGGCGGAGCAAAATGAGCCTCGAAAAGTTCAACCAAAAAGATATACCCACTCGGTTCGGAAGAACATTTCGTTCCGCGCGAACAAAGTACCCCTCTCCGGCAAAGATTCTCCTCAAGTGCCGCGCCCTCGAAACGTTCACGCCGAGAGAGCTCGGAACCCCGCGTCGTCGAATCCGCGCGCGGTTCTACGAAAAAACCGGATCGTTCGTCTGGTCCGTCGCCCGGGGCGAGCCGCGCTTTCCGCGGGTCCGTTTCTGCGTCGCCGATCGCGAGGCGCGCGGCAGAACCAGCCTGGCGGTCGCTCGGGCCGCACGTCCCCCCCCCGCGATCGTCATGCGCCGACGGTCTTGACGCCTCCCGCCCCGGTCCGCGCGGAAGGTAACGCGAAACCCGCCGCTCCCCGGACAGATCGCGCGCGATGGGGCCCGCGGTCCTGCTGCTGCTGCTGCTGCTGCTGCTGTGGGCGAGCCGCGCCGGTCCGGCGCTGGTCGACGAGGAGCCGAGTCGGCGCGAGGGCCTGCCGGACTTCAGGTTCCCGGGGTCGCGCGCCAGCGACGACGGGGTTCGTACACATACATACCTTTCGTCGCTTTTTTTCTTTCTCCGAGTCTGTCTTTGGTCGTGCGGCTTTTGCGAGGTTCGCGCGAGCGCTGTCTTATCGTTGGGCGGGAGCGGGGCGACTCTGCCCCCGAAAGACCGGACGATGTTGGTGGCGTTCGGACGGATGGCGAAGGAGACACGCGGCAGCGGATGTCGCGAACTCTCGCGCGGCTGTTTTTCCCGTGTTACGTTCGTCTCTGGGATTCGATTGCGTAATGCGGTCGCGCGCGTTCCAGCCTCGCGCCGTGCTCGCCCGTTCCGTGCCGATCCCGGGAGCGTCGAAACGTCTGAGAATGTTGAGAAATTACAAATAAGCCCGTACCTCTCGGTTCTGCATCGATTTCAATGCATCCGAAGCATGAAAACCTGCAAATACTCGTCCGCACGACGATTCGT
The DNA here is from genome assembly GCA_030522625.1 of Copidosoma aretas. Lineage (NCBI taxonomy): Eukaryota > Metazoa > Arthropoda > Insecta > Hymenoptera > Encyrtidae > Copidosoma > Copidosoma aretas. The sequence continues at coordinate 3,216 of JAPYYV010004628.1, forward strand.
GCGGTTTTTAACCGACGGGATATTTTGGGATGCAACCTGGGACAGCCCGCGCGAACAAAATGTACGTATTCTTGCCGCACAAACGCCCCTCGAAGAGATCGGTGCGGAGACCGGGCGTCTGAAAAGTGGCCAAAGGAGCGTAAACACTTGATAGTAATGATTAAAATAAGCACAGGGAGTATTGTTAAGGATTGCTCGTTCGCATACCTCGCGTGCACTTAATGCGTACGCAGATGTAGCATTGACGATTTTTCTTTCTCTTTGATTTTTGCGCGCTATAGCTCTTGTAACCGGTAAAACGAGAAAAAAAAAAGAAGCCGACTCAGTCCCCGGTAGCATCTAACGGCGCTTTTATAATAAACAACATTGTGGTTCTTCGCTAATGAGCTTTACACTGGGTTTTTCCTCTTCATCATTCAGCCGTCTCTCATCGAAGCGTATCGCCGATATATTTTTTTGTTCTTGCAATAAACATTCGATGAATTCAGATTACCGTGTTCTTTGCAGTTTACTGTGTACAATTATGGTGACTTATTTTAATAAAAAAAGTAAGACAAAAAGCTATTTTTCTCGTCAAATTTATTGTTCGGAGCACAAATTTTTCTTCAATACTGATATTACTATTTTGGATATCGTAAAACCTCTACTTACACTCGCACAAAATTAAACCAAACGCCTATTGCGTTTTATTTCAACGTTCTTTAAGCTACTTAGCCAACCTGGAAATGATTAGTTGACACAAATCTTTCGATTCAGATGCATATCTGCGGACACAAATGTACTCTACACCTAACCTGTATTATAATTGGTTATTGATTCAGTCCTATCGAGTAGTGACGCGTAGAGATGCACATCATTATAAACATTGATTAATTAAATTTCAATAACACACAATATTTTTATCCCTATGATTTTCTAACCGTATCGTTAATTTAGACTACAAAATCTCGCTCTGATAACGTGTTTAAAATTTTTCTTGAACCGATTACAAAGAATCACGTTATTAACTATTACCCATCATGTTATACATTTTCCATGTCTGATACAAAAAAATCATAACTATTGTTATTTCATTTGAAGTTGCGTACCCTTAAGTATATCATCCAAGATAAATTATATAATGTAAATGACCCAGTAGTTTTCCACCTTACTGGGCTGTTTTCGAAAATTCTTTAGAAGCATAAAAAAATAAGTATGTAATTTTAGGTGAAGTAAAATTCGCAAGTTGTAAGATTATTTTAAATAGTACTCGAGGTAAAAATCGTATTTACAAAAATTTTATGGTCCCAGTAGCCAAAATTCCAAGACTCAATAGCTGGCCATTCCGATAAATATCAAAAGTGAGGCTATAAAGACAAATGACCTAATACTCGGCCAGTTGCTCTTTTCAACCACTGATTTCAAAGTAATAAAGATACAAAATTATTTTGATAAATTTTTTAAATGATTTGTAAATAAGCTTGTGAAGTGGGCATAAGATCGGATAAGGTTTATATCTATAACGGTATCTTTAAAAAATCATGAAATTGTGTTGATGGTAAGGTATTGACTGATTTTTTCTCGGCTACCGACATGGGTCATTTACCCTATGATTCTTGGATTTTGTAAACAATTAAATGATATTTTTTTATCTTACATTAAAGCTATCATTACCTTTTTAAAAGGTCATATTTTATTAAATTATATACGTTTGTGTATAATGCTGTACGTATACTATCTATCAAGATCTAGACTAAAATCTCGGTGTGTCTTTTTTAAAATAAAACAAATGATGATTTTCGAATGACAATATGAATATATGATCGATACTGATATTTCTTTTACTGGTATGCAATTCCAATGCTGACGAGTAGTTCAAAATATTTAATGTACCAATAAAGATAATGCCAGGGAAGAGAGTGTTTTCATGAAGACAATACCAAGGACTGATTTTATAAATATTGATAATTGTTAAAAGCTTCTGGAATCAGGTCACGCATGAAAATTATGTAAACATAAGTGTAACAGAGCTCGCAAATCTTAAGTGCGTATATAATATGATAAATCTTGTCAAATGAGTATCTCATAAAGATTTATTCTGCAATTAATTTGAGCATATATATTTTGTCTTGGCAGTTATTTTAAATGATTTTATCAAATTAATAAGGCAATAAAAGCAATACATCAGATAATTTTATTTATTAATTGTGTCTCGATAAGTGATAATAAATAATGCGTGAACTTGGAGACATCTTAATAAATTGAAGTTCAATCGATACATACAACAAAATTAAAGTTTGTGGGTTGTTAACATTTAGTATGAAATTATTTAAGATAAATGTATGGATAAGTTGGTATTTACATGAGTTTAGTTTAAAATTATTGTAGTACAAACAACTGTTCCTTCTTTCTTTTTCTGTAGAAAAAAAATACCACCAAGTCAAACTCAAGGTTTTATTGCAATAATACTTGTTGTATTCCCACTGAACCTTTACTTCCAGAATCAAAATTTATGTTATAGACACTAATCGCTAAACGATCACTGATCTAAATTCAAAATTTATTCCCAGAAAGTGTAAAAATTTGTACGAGTAACTAAATTAAAAATCTATACATGAAAAAAAAAACTGTAAACTTCGCATTGATTTTTTAAAGTGTAACACACACGACTCACGCAGCGTTGTTTTGAAATCGAGCCTGCAAAATCATGCAGACAACAATTCTATACGTGAATGCACGACGCCACACCAACGCGTATACCTGCGAATGTGAAGGAAACGCCTTTGCACGCGATAATTCAGAATAATATTACATGCACGCAACGTCAATGGTACAGTATGCCACACACCTATCCACCCACGTTCGAAATAAGCTGAGGCGCCCGACCTCCGTATTTAACATTCGTATTGTCCAAAATACAATGCACAACACACTTGTACATTTTCGATCAAAATTAATGAAAAGATTGTACACCACTCGTCACACAATTTACGAACTTGCAACATGTGTCAACATCAGTCGGATCAAAAATATCACGCTCGTCTGTTGTTTTATCCAGTGAAGCATGTATACTGTAACACTTTCGTCTCTCAAGTTTGTCGCAAAAAAACGTTACTCGGCACATATTCATCGTACACAGGTATATCTGTGAGTGCAAAGTTGCAAACACACAATCACACACATAACGCAGATAAAGATGCGAAGGTCGATCGGTATTGTAGACGCATACACGTAATGCATTTTTATGCCGAGGATAAGTAGCAACGGCCACGGGTGAGTCGGAGCTGCCCGCGCGTGAAAAAAAATGTGTTGCGCCGTGCTTTGGTTGACAATAGAAATTATGATAATGATAATGGAAGAGTAGTAATTATATTTTCTTGGCGTACCGATGTATCGGCTATACATTATTGATAAGTAGATGGCATGGGGTCCACTTATTTTTCATTCTACGCTCATAGTTCGACGTATGTTTAAAAGGTTGAAGACTGTAGGTTTTGATGTTTTCTATATTTTAATGTATGTCAAACAATCGGGCGTGGAATAATATATTTTTAATGGATTCACTTAATCTACAACATAAAAAGTATTGTGCAAATATTTTTTGATTGTTACAAAAATGCGAGCAAAAATGTACATAAATTAAAAAGTTAGTCGTGCGCATCAAACGAAATAAGAGAAAATTGTATGTTTTTTTTATCATTATTCAACAATTTCTTTCCTTTACAAGGAAACTCATCTCATTTTGCTCAATTTTTCAAAAGACTTTGATTTAACATCCAAAAAGTTCTTTGCGCTACAACTATTTAAAACGACATCACTCCTTGGATTGTTCTTGATAAATAAGTATAATAATAAGAAATCTGATCGACAGACATTTATATCACATCATTTGTTATCTTTCGTAGATTTTGCGACACTCTTGTGATGATATGACTCATATAATACTCAGAAAATGGTCTGAAATGTGCGATATAAAATCGATGGGCTTACATAAAATTGTTCGGGTATGGTTCTAAACATCATTTATGTTCGACTGTTGCAATCAATCCCTGAAAACAAAAAATTACGCGAGATTCTTTACTTTGAATTATACTTCTTTTAAAAGTTATAGCTGAGATAATTATTACGAATTTCTGATAAGCTGTTCCCATATTTTCGTACCAGACTACAAAATATTGTTTGTTTGACTCTACAATTTTTATCTACAAAATTGCCTGTCGAAATTCATCATAAAAAAAAGTTAATTCGATCTCATGCTTGGACATTTTAACGATTTCTTTTATTCATGCATGTAACATGCATCACATACACAAGCGCGCACACGCAAAAGTCAAAAGTCGAGCCTTGAAGGGCTACGAACGACGAATAATACGTCGGTGGACGGTGTTTAACGATTCCAAGCACATTTTGAAACATGTATCTACAATGGTTAGTTATTTCCCTCTTTACGCCCAAGACGTGCGGATACGAAAAAAAGATCCACCGAGTGCCATATGAATTGCCAGTGAGTCACGCATGTGCATGTACAGGTGCGATAACACGAACAGCCAAGAATAAAAAGTAAGGTATGGTCGTTGATTGGTCGCCTGTAGTGTGACGCAAACGCAAATAATCGAGTACAGAAATGCGTTTGATATCAGTACGGTGCAGCAGAAGTGATGGAGCTAATACTTTTCGCTGAAATTTGTTATCTGACAGAAAAGAAAGGAGAGCTAGCGCGAATCGTAAATCAATGAGAGAGGTGTAACCAAGTTTCTTTTTTTTTAATAAAATTTGATTTTGTGGAAAATATTGTGAATCACATCTTTATTGTATATTTTATTCGCGTATGAAAAGGAACATTTTAGACCTGCTTTATTTCAAATCTTATTCATTTGGAACAGCAAACATACAAAAATCTTTCGTACTGACATTTGAATTTTTTGTTTCAGTTACCGATAGAAATAGCCAGAAAAGTCAGCAAAGCCAAAACAACAGAAGAGATTTTCCAAATACTGAATATCACCATATCCTCAGATCTCATTCTAGGTAATGTATCATTTATTTTTAATATTGCCATTGATTTATTTGTTCAAGAAATTCCTTTATCCAGAGATAACGTATGCTTCTCACATCCATACCTTGTGCAATGATAAAATAGATAAAATCGGTTTAAAAAAGTGTCATTCCATCACATTTATTTGCGGTTATTGATTATACAGTTCAAATAAAAGACCAGTCGTTTCCCGGAAAATCGGGTGTTAAGCGCCGGTCGAATCTCAAATGTAGCGCAACGGACATTAACTGTCCTCTCCCGAGTAACATGACGCAACGAGATGTTTTTTTTTCTTCTCTTACAAGCCGGAAGTACATTGGCAATACTAGTACAGCGAGTCATACGACCATGTATTATTTTTCAACAAGGTGAAAAATGATGTTACAGACAGGTCTTTTGAAAAGTGAAAGAATATTATAACCAATCACGCGTCACAGTGTATATATTTAATTTTCTCTGTAAAAGCAAAACAGGAAGTAGTTAATTACGTGTTTGATAAAGTCGTTCTTGTATCTTGACAGTTCACGAAACTACAGAAAAGCAAGCGATATTTCGAAATATTAAGACTACGAAGTGATGTAACGTTTTATCAATATTGGTCCACTAGTTTCATCTTATAACATTTATATTTAATAATCAAATGATAATATAAGATACACTAGAATTTTTAGTTCACATAAATCCAATACTAAATCATTCGCTGTTCATGACTTGCAGAATTTATTTCTATTTTGTGAATCTAAAAATAGTTTTCAAGTACCTCAAAGCACCAATGCCGATTAAAAAATGCCTATTTCTCTGACGCAGGAAACGACTGAATAGTACATATATCGAATTATATTGCCTAACAGTTGCGTGAGCTCTTCTGTGTAATTATTTCAATTATAAACAATCATGCGTCGAGAATACACATCGAAATTTCTGCGAAACGATTTCAATGAACTCACATCAAGCATTCGAAGTTTCAAGATTTCTAAAAGATACTTATTATCAGTTCCCTACTCTGCATTATTTGGTAACTGTTCTTATTGACGGAACATAAAAATAGATATATCTGTGAAACAATTCAGTCCATTAAAAAATATATTATATATTTTTGTAAATATACGAAAAAAAGCTCAAATACTAATTTCAATTATGAAAAAAAAACTTTTTCAAACTCCAACAATTAATTGATGGATCTACTTAATAAACAAATAAACACGCAATGCAATAACTTTGAAAGAAAATCATATCATTCAGGCGGAACAATTCCAATACTTTCAAACTATAACATCCAAATTATGTTTCAAGAAAAATTTCATGAAAGGAACATGAATCATGAACCACTGGGACAAGGCAATGTTTCATAATTGGGTTGACATTGATTACATAAATTTATCATGAGAAAAGTATTTTGTAAAATAAGATTCACATTTAAAAATTATAATTATGTTTTTAAAGTCATAGCGCACCAAGATAAATAAAAATTTCTAGAATTTCGAACTCGCAGAATTTTTTTTTAAAGAAGATACTACGAGGTGAATGTAGATGTAGGTAATGGTATCCAAAAAAGGAACCTCCGCCTAAAGGTAGAAAATCCGACAACACAAACAAATCAAACTTTTCTTGAATTTGAAATATGTTATACATAAAATTTTTTCATGTTATCAAAATTTTTTTTAAGTTAGGATATCGGGACTAGCTTTTAAGATAATTTAGTTGGAAGTATCGTCTTTTAACATTGGTTGTACGTAACAAATCAAACTATTTGTATAAAAAATACTATACGAATCTTCAAAATTTCTGCTTTATTCTAGTTCTTTCAAATTATGGTGTGAGTGGGCACTAAATAGAAGTCAGTTTATAGATTAATATTCTTCTCAATACAAAAGCATACAGCCATAACCTATGAGACTGGTATAAAACGGTATGTGACGCGTACACTCGTTTGACTACCTCAGTCCACGGATTTTCTATGTTAATCAAACACACTTAAAGACGTAGCAGCTGCGCTCAGCCGGATACCACTAAGTACTATTATAGCATTATAACTTATCCCAGCGCGTTCTTCTTTGATTTCACAGATGGTACGGAGCGATCGCGCGGCTTCGCAGCGAGCCCGGCCGGCTGCCGGACCGAGCAGCAAGCAGTGCCGGTAAAGGAGAACCCGTATCTAGACCCAAAAATTCTGTACATACCGGATTGTGTGCGCGTCCCGCGCTGTAGTGGCTGTTGCGGCAACAGTTTGCTCACCTGTCAGCCATCCAAGTCTCAGATGCGTAACTATCGGGTGAGGAATCGAAAAATATTGTTTCACGTTCGAATTTACAGTCTGTGTGAATTTTAATTTTTTTTTTTTAGTTACATCTTGGCTTATTGACAATTAAAAAATACAGTTTACGAATATGATTTACTGCGAGACTCAAGTACTTTTAGAACCGTAAATATATAGCCGTTTGCACTTATTTGGCCATTGACTAAGACAGTTTGATTTTTTTTACACTCACTGTGGAGTAAAATATTAATCAATATGTTCACTTGAATTTAAAATGATGATGATATTTTTTTTAATTCTTAACAACACATACCCTATATAATAGTATGGAACACCAATAATATTAAATTGAATTAGTAAATCAGACACAACTTTTCAGGTCGTGAAATTAAATACGCACTCGTTTCAACAAAGCGTGGAAATCATACCGATCGAGGAACACATTGAATGCGACTGCAAGTGCAAAATCACAGAACAGGTAAAATAATTTACTCGGCTTGATACTAAATTGGTATTACTGAATTCTTCTATTTCCTTTCAAATACATTATTTTATAATTTTAAATAAGTATACCATGAATCTTCAAGCAAAGTTGTATTTATAAATTTTGTCCACGTCATGTTTCTATTATTTCAATCATCGTGAAATAACTATCATTCCAAGAAACTCTTTAAGGTAGTACGGTTGGTACCTCGCTAGTCAAGTGTATGATTTTGCTCGAAAATCAATGACAAGTTACACTACAACTGCCACGACTTGAATAAACAAAAGTTTTTTTCACTTTTCTTCTCTTATAAGTACCCAATCAGTATTTTGAAGAGCTAAAGCTGATCAGTGCAATTACTTTCTATCTTGTTATTTTTTTTGAATTCAAACAGCATTTTTACTGACACCATTGAAGGACCAACCAATTTAGTATAGCAGATAATTATTGATATTTTAAATAATGGTTGGTAATTATCGTCAGTTGACACTTAAATAACCTCAACAACCTTAACATTCGAAAACTTACAAAAAAAAAAAAATTTTAGCATAATGCGAAGAGTTGAGTAAAATTTCATAACTATATAGATATACTGAAAGTATGGCAAACTTTTTGTACATCGAGATATCTTTAAAACGGTACGGGCCATATTTCTAATCTTTTAGGAGACGAATCATAGTTACATTTCTCATATCGTACTCGTTTTTTGTAATTATTGTAAATACCGTTTTTTTTTTTTATTGATGAAAACCTTACTCGTTGGGAACTCAGGGGTTGCATTCACGTGTTAAAAGAGTCAACTTTGAAGCTTTATACCTTGAAAACTGTACGGCTGAGATTGCTGAAATTTAAATATAACATACATTGATATCTAAAGAACATATCTTCAAAATTTCAAGACAATCTTAAAGAAAGTAATTTTGGCATAAACGTCCTTAAAATATGTGCTTTCCCATAAGCACCCGTGTTTAACCTAAAAAACAAAAGTGTCTATAACTTTTCTCTCAAACAACCTAGCTCCACAAAATTTTAACTGAGTTGTTTTTACGTCATAACTTATAAGTTTGTTAAGTTTCATCGATATCTAAACGGTATTCAAAGTACCGCCAGTACTACCTTAAGAGTTATATACCTTGAGGTACTAGCGATACTGCGGCAGTCAAATGAGCGCGAAGTCTCTTAACCTCATAGTTTTGGCTGTCAAGTCTATGGATGAGTATACCTATATGTATGGAAAAAGCATCTATTTGGTCTGATATTTATTTCTCTCTTCTCTCATAATCTTTGAATCAAAATTGTGAAGTGAGCAAAATACACTTTATGTCTTTAGTTTCTAATAAACCAATTTTAATTAAAATCGAAACCGTCATTGCTGTGCAAATTGAATTCAACTGATATTTCCTATAAGGTCCTATGTTAAGCACATGAAAATTCAAATGTTTATAACTTTTTTCCTATGCTGTGAAAGTTCACAAAATTTTAACCGAGTCATTTTTGTATCAATATCTATCTGAGTGAGCCGAATTTCATCAAAATTCAATCCGTCATTCCAGTATCGCTAGTACTACCTTAATGATAAGTGAAGCTACATGAATTGATAAATATTGCTATCGTAAAAATCAAATATTGGATGATTGTAGGTTTACTTTTATAAAATTGATTGTAAAAAAACTGATATTTTATCAATTTTTAAAAAACAATGTTTTTACCGAGTGATCAAATTAAATGGCTTGTAAAAATTATTTTTTCTAACTGACGAATGATCCTATTTCTACTAGGAAATAAATTTATGGATGACTATTTGTGTTAGTACTTATTTATTAAGCAAAGATTATATATGCACTATATCGTCACTTGTCCGCTAATAAAATTTATTTTCAGAAATTACATTAATTTTCATACTTATTGCACTGTAAAAAAAAAAAGAAGCTCTGTTAAATAAATATGAACACAAAGTTATCCATCCAACTTGAGCTTAATCAGTTAAAATTTCTTGAGTTATTCTGTAAATTCAATACTTAACGTTTATACAGAGTTGGTTTTACACACATACTTAATATATAATACGCGGATCAAAATAATTAAAAAATCATATCATTTTTCAAGAAAATAAATTATAGTAAAATAAAGTTAGGCAATAACATTTATTGATTCCTTTTATTTATTTTTAATGTTTCTTATTTATTGAACAATCTATTGTCCCTCAGTGAAAGTAATTGAAATCAACTACACTATCGGACAATAAATAAATCTTATCGTAGTATGTTAGATCATTTCTATGTAATACAATATAGAAATACGATAAGCCATAAATACTTTTTCTAAAAAATACGATTTTGAGTGAAAAGTTTTTAAATATCTCCCTATAGCACTGCGCTTCAAAGCACGATCAGTACAATGAAAAGGAATGCGCCTGCCGCTGTAAGAACGACGACGAAAGGAACAAGTGTTTGGATAGTAGCGATAAGATGCACTGGCTGGCGGACGAGTGCAAGTGCAAATGTAAGGTCATCACAGAGTGTCCAGCTGTATCTTATTTCAACAATTATACATGCAGGTGCGCAGGCTTATCATCCTATTGAGCACCTCTAAGTTGCCATTGTTTTTATTTTCATAATTATAGTTATCGACAAAATGTTTTAAGCACTTTTCTTTTTGTGCACAAAACCTCTCTTTTTAATTTTACTTTGTCTGCCTCTTTTTTCCATGGAGTAAAAGTTATACGTGTTTTAATGTACTCAACTTTATTCTTCGCTTTCTATATGTATATACACACTGATTTGGTGATAGAACAACGTTGGGTTCAGTCTCGAACATTTTTTGATTCAAGAAGGTAATGGATATTTTAATTAAAGAACAAAAAATGTATCTACTAGTTTTATACATTTTTGATAACTTTTATTGATATTGATAATTTTTCAAAATTTTACACAAAATCAATGTTTTTTATTTGTCAATTCTTTTCCATATAAAATCAGCTGGTATTAAAGAAAGGCACAACTAATAATCTAATTTTTCCAAATTCGCTCAAGGTAAATAAGTACTTTAATGAATTGTAATAATAATTTCGTTCAACTGTTATGATTCTTAATACATTTATTTTGTATTAAATTAATAATTGTTGTAAAATAATTACACGTTGGAGGAAATAAAATTTTTTTTTTCATTTCCAAACTTTTTATTAACTGCTGAATTGGGTTTACTTTACTGTTATATTAAAAAAAATCTAAATTTTCTGACAAAATAAATATCACGGTGGATATTCATCTGAAGATTAAGAACTCGAAATTAATTTATTAAAAACAGCTTACTATGGATTTTAATTTATTTTACTAACGGATGATACAAACCGAACTTTCTAACTCAAACTATAACAAATTTAGTGATTAAATAACAAATTTGGTTCTCTAAATTCCCATTTCGATTTGGCTTGCTGCGATTGAAAAATATTTAAAAAACTAAACATTTATGTTTAAAAAAAGAAAGTAAAAATGTTATAATTGCATTTCACTCATTTTTTTGACAGATCTGTTGTAGCTTATTCTTTTACTACATGTATCTTGTCCTTCTATGAAGTATCCAAAACTGTAGAACTGTATTTGGTGTTCCGTTGAACGGGACATGCTAAACAGGAAACTATTCTACACTAAGTACAGACAGTAAAATTACTGAGTCTACCGTGCATGATTTTGAGTTTACACACTTTTAACAAGATTCCTAAACACGTGGAAACAATAATTTAACGTTTTTTTTTTTTTTTGAAATATTAACAACTATTTCAAAATGGAGTAAGGGAAGTGTACTAAAACCAATAAAAATCTTATATTGTTACTCTTTTTGCAAGATCAAACATCAAATCGGGCTGCATGCCTAAATTCATATTTTCAGATGCGAAAGCCGAGGATATTTCATTGACTACGAAAGACAAAACATCGGTGGCAAGAACCGTAAGACGCAGACTGATTTTGTGAGCCTCAACAACAACAACGCGAGGAGAAGGAATAAAGAGGATCCAGAGTATTAATGATAGAATTTTAGTTACAAGCCAATGTGCAGTATCTTTTTTCAAGAGCTAACGGATCTTAAAGGTTTTTGCTGATTGAAATTTCTTGACTAAGGTGAAAATACGATTGTTCTCAGCGGTGCAAATGTTAGCACGGACAATATTAATACATGTGTGTATGTATTAGTATAATTAGCATTTGAGATCCTTGTTTTGCTCTGTTTTCTAGAACGCGCGCCTTTACATGCAAAGCCACAAGGTTGAATTTGTCAATAGTTTTTTCTTCGTGTTACGCGAAAAATTGCAAGAGATCAAATTTTTCTTCATGAAGTAAAATTTCACGAGATTGTTGATAATTAAGGTTGTTCCTCTCATTATTATTTTTATTATTATTAACCTATATGATTTACAACTCGTAAATGCCGAAGAGTACTTAGATGCCTCGAAGTATTTTCTATTGGATTGTACATACAATTTTCTTAAGTATTTAAGTGCATTGTGTATTTATAGTTTAGATGTAATCTAAGTTAAGTTACTTGTGATATGATTTTATTAGAAGCTTATGTTTTTAAGTTTTGAATAAGAAAGATAATCAAGCGGTTGAAATAATTTTCAGTACGTATTGAGGACCATAATAGTTTATCAGGTGAAAATAATTCAATGTCTTTAGCATTTTTAAGAAAAATAATGCTCAAATTATTCATGGAAAAAAACATTTGTTTACAGATTGCGAATACAACAAATAAAAAATTACAATCTGCGTTGTTGACTGTTTGTAACTGAACATCAAATTGTGTTTAAAATTTGCCATATTACATTACATAAAATTAGAATAGATTAAATAATAATAGAATTTATAGCTGCCTTGATTTCTGTTAGGATGGTATTCAATTCATTGTACTTCATACAAATCAATAAAAATCACAACAAAATAGTGTATAATAATATAACAGATTTATTTGTAATACAAAAATTTACAAGGCAAAAAATCAGTCAATTCTACTGTAACATTGGGGACGAAATGTTTATAAGGATTTGTCGGTTAAGTAATCGGGTTGTTAAGAATGAGGATCAAGTAAGGGATCAATTTAAATGTGACTATTTGTCATTTTCGTCAACGCGGGACAACGTTCAATTGCTCAAAAAAATAAAAAAATAAAAAATCATCAATGAAAAGGCAAAAAGCAAAATAATGATATTTTGTTAAAATTATTTAGAAACATACTACTTCAAGTAACTACATAAGCAAGTGGAATGGGAAAATTACGTACAGTCCTAACTCCTCCTCTCTCAGTAGATCAGTACAAACACTATCCTGGCTATTACCTATTATACGTGCTTCTATGTATACTTATAAATTTTATAAATTTTAATTTCAGTTTCCACTACTCTGACAGTTTCGCTACTGTCTCCGCATGTGGAACACTACATATC
>JAPYYV010004630.1:0-23402 GCA_030522625.1 Copidosoma aretas
CCCCCGTTTTTATGTAAGGTAACATCGTCGGGGTCCCTCGGCTGCTCGTCCTCTTCTTTTTTTAGCGCGCGCGGGTAGGTATATACATCTCGGGCCCTGTTTATTTCTCCCTTCGCCGGAGGAGTGTCTCGTTTCTTGAAAATTCGTTGTGCACGTAAATAGAGCGCGTGATTCCCCGGTGCGTATCTTTTTTTTTTTTCTTTCATTGCGCTGTGCGTTTTGAAAGGGAGGGTGGGTGCACAGAGTGTTGCTTGTGTCGTTGAATTCTTTACCATGTTCCTCATTGATTCTAATCTTCGGTTGTGAAATTAATTCACAGTGGATTTCCGGAGTTTTGCCTTTTTTTTATGTTTCATTATAATTACTAGTTGCGTTGGACGCGCATCGCGCTTTTGTTTTATTAAAGATTTTATACTTTTATTCATGTAGATTTAAATAATATTTGGCCTTGCAGCTTCTGATACTGCCTCAATCATAAACTGCGTGAATAAAAAATGATAAAATTATATTTTGTGTTCAATGTACGTCTTGCTGAGGTCTTGTATGTAATGCACGTATGCGATTTTTCTATTTTGTGTACATACAAGACTAAATACGTTCATCATCAAACACTACAAATCTATTTTTTTCAAATCGTCCGCGGAAATATTTTATCAATCACATCCACGTAATCACATATAATAACAAATAGATCGGCTACGTTCGTCATTATTTTCCTTTTTAAGATAGTAAATATCATCGTCAGGATTACAGCTTATGGATATCTTGAAAAAAATAATGTATTTATGTTAAAATTGGCTCCTGTAAAAAAAAATCAAAACAATAAATCAGGCTAATTGAAAAAGCAGCAGTAATTTACTAAGTTTTTAAATAATGCCTCATACCAAATCTTGTATGGTAAATCATCAAACAACACTCGTACAACCAACGGCCCAAAAAAAAAACAACGAAATAATTCCTCTCGAACCGCTCCTGTTCGAACGCACTTACCTAACAATAAATCAAAAACCACCGCGCAATAACCTGCGGGCGACAACTTACACCACACTTTAAACGGAACAAAAAAAAAAAAAAAAAACGATTCACCCCAACCCCGACTTACAACAATCGCCCAACGCTTTCCATCCGATATATACCCCCGAATCTCCCATAAATTTCCCATCCGCTCCGTCCCTCCGCGGCCGAACGAAATAATCGCTCGCGCGGCACTTTCCCCTCCGGTATATATATATATAATTGCGTCTGCGCATCCACACACACACACACACGCGCAGCATACATAAAAGCCCATCAGGGTGATATTAATAGGTGCACGCAGGCCAGGCCGTAAACGCAACTGCCCCTCACAGTTTCACCTATTTTGGGAGGCGCAGCTCTGTACGTGCGTAAGGAGTCAACCGACGAAGTTTTCCGGCTTCCGCTGACGACGCTCTCCTCCCTTCGCGTACATACGTACGCGCGGGTTCTCGAGGTGATAAGGATTGTAGTACGTTATAGGGCCCGTCGCGTGTATTTTTGTACCGCGCCCGCCTCGGTCATTGCCCCGAACCTTTTTCACCCCCTGATGCTCTTTTCCACCAGCAGAGATTCCCGCAGCGCTTTTGGGGATGTGTCGTTGTTCCCCCTGTATTTACATACAATTTGAGCTTTCCTGAATTCCTTCGGCCGCGATATCGTTCACGTTTTTATTTGCTATCTTTGTCTCTGTATATATAACAACCATATCGGAAGTGCAGTTTAAGACTGACTCGTAAATGGTATGTACGCTTCCGCGCGCATCAACGGACGAAGGGGGACGATTGTTTCGAGTGAAAGTGAGGAGGCGAAAAGACGTTGTGTATATAATATAATGAAGAAGATGCTCGAGCGTCGTGGCACCTTTGAAAGTCGATACGGTGTCCGATTTCACCGAGACTGCGACGCGAGAGGTTGGATCTGCGAGGATGGGGAGGAGATACCTGGGTAGAGCTCGTCGAGTATTGCGTTCTTGTACTTCCTGTGCCTTATTGAATCCTCAACGGATTCTGGTCCGACTGTTGCAAGGGGTTTGTTTGGCTCGTTGTTGTTGTTGGTTTGATCGTGCCTTATTGGGTATGGATATGTTGGGGCTGATACTAATGATACAGTCGGATCTGTATGGAATTGACACGTGCGAGGACACGTGAGTATCCCTTTTATTGAGAATAAATGTAAACTGGTAGGGACGCTCTGCGACTGCTGATTTTTGTTTTGATTTTGATATTGATGAATTTTGTCGTGTGAATTATTCGACGCCCCAGATAAAAAACATGACATTTTCATTTTTCAAACTAACAATAAATATTTTTGAAATTTTTTATTTTCCAGTATAAATTATTTGTAAATAATTTCAATTGATGCAATAATTATTGCATGAATCGTAAATATTGAAAAAAAAGTATTTTTCTCTCGAAATTTTAGTTAGGTAATGTTTTTTGTTCGAGATTTTCAAAAGGTAATGTTTTTAATTTGCTACTTGGAAAAAGTTCTTTGCCTGGAAAAAATGTACACGAAACGTGTGCAGTCTGTTCAATTTCAAACAAAAATTTTCTGTTTACAATTGAACAGATCTTGAACAGTGTACGATAATGACAGGTCTGTCATTACCGTAATGTTTTTTTGAAGTTTTTTAAAAATCCTATGTGTTTTCTAAAATTCACAATAGAGCTGGGTCCAAAGTTTTCGGCTAGCTTGTACCTCACATAACATAGAAAAAATAATAGAAATATTCTAAACCCTAAATTTTAAAAATTTCCTTTTCACCCACCACAATATCCCATTTTTGACTCATGCAAATATTATATAGTCAAATCGTTGACTTTACTATGTATATATTATTATTGTTTTACTTGTATTACTTATCATATCATATAATATAATTACTTGTATTCTTTATTAATTATATAATTACATTATATACGTATATATATTGTATATAATTAAATAATAGGTTATAAAATATTAATATCTTTATATTTAGTTATTTTATCATAAAATATACACATAAATACACAGTTAAAAATTTTGTGTAGTTTACTATTTTACACTTATCAATTGTAAAAATTACACAAAATTTATGGGCTTTCATGCACAAAGTTTGTGTACAAGATATTAGTACAATGCGGCTAAATAACACAAGATTTGTGTACTCTTAAGACGGAATTCGTGTAAAATATAATCTACACAAAACGTGTGTAGTCTGTTAAATTTCAAACATAATTTTTCTGTTTATAATTTAACAGATTTTGAACAGTGTATAGTCTTCGTTGAGGATGTCGAATTCATATCATGTTGATTTTAAATGTGTAGCGTTATACAACTTTAAATGTTTTTGTCACCACACTGTAAATATTAGTGTGCTATTGGAATCATTACACGTTCACAAAATGCATCACAGCAATGTTAATTTGTATTTCGTGAACAATATTTATGATGGACTATTTAATCATTAACTTCATCTCGTACAATTTTTTACAGAAAAATTAATGCAAATATGCTTCAGGACGTCAAATATCCTATCACAGATTTATCACATATATTTGCAAGTGGCAAGTGCGTTAAATGTAATGTGCCAAAAACGATGAGCACTCTATACTCCTTTAGTTGACGAACGAATAATTTGATTGTTTGAAAAACGATTATTTACACTAACGTAATTCATTTCACAAAAAAAATAGCAATTTCAACTACACCCTCTGAACGTGTACTTTCTTTAACAAACTTGCATCAATTTACACTTGAATACAAATAATTCGTCATAGACTCACGTGAAATCTCAATGCGAGCTATATGTACCTTGCGAAATTTCATACAATTGCCGTTTTGTAGACAGTAAAAATTTTGTTCTTCAATTTATCGGCGATGGTCGAGCTTTTCTCGCGTCAGTCGTTGAAGGCTCCCTCCCCTCCTTCGGTCGGTAAAAGTCACAGATTCAAAGGAGCGAGGGTGGAGATGCTGGCAGCGCCTTGGACTGGCAAGAAAGATCTTTCCTCCCCGTTCATTGGGAGGTCCGTTCATCGATCGAGCATCCTTACCATCTCAAGTTTCTTTCGGTCTGAGCTCGCGCGAAAAACGCGGGAAAAGTTTTTCCTAGGCAGCTTCGGAAAATTTCCGCAGCGCGAAGTTGAGCTGAAGATGCGTTTTCGATACACGCAGTGAGTAAAGTTTTACGTCGGGTATATTATAGGTGGGATAAATGAAAAGTTTTTATTGGAAAAAGTACAAATATTTATTTTATTATTAAATTACTCTTGGTTATTGAATGATCTATTGCCAATAATTTGAGACTTTGGATAAACAATGGACAAATATTCGTGAAGAGTTGGGTTATAGGTGCTTGATTTTTCATGACTATCCTTTTTCGTAATTTCTGTTACCAACAAACGAACAGTGAACTCATTAATATTTGATGACTGAGTACTTGTTCCTATTTGAATCCACATCCAATAATTAGTTAATGAGCGTGACTTGAAATACAAATGATTATTTCCATGCGATATGGATTGGAATTTCTCCTCGCTTTCGAATCTGCTTTCGTTTGAGATGTGGCTTTGGCTAATAAAATTAATAAATCTGAATTATAAAACAGAAATCATAACATTTGTACTTAATCCGTTAAAGTTTTTTCTGTAAGTTTAAATCTTTTATACAAAAAGTAAATTTTTTATTTAAGTGCAATTATAAGTCCATTGAGCATAATAAGGTTGAAACTTACAACTTTGAATTGATCAACTAATTGTGAATTACACAATGATTTTGTAAGAGTCAAACAGTTTTGCTCGTACAGATTGAAATAATTTGATTCAACATTCTCAACAATAAGTATAAGTTTATGTTATCTTTAAGACGATGCATTGTAAAAATATGTTTTGAAATATCTTAAAGTAATTATAAATAGTTCTCACCAAAATGAAAAATTTTCTAGCATTCAAGATCCTTTTCGGTTTTTCAGACTAAAAACACAAAAACTGAATGAATAAAGCGAACTTTCATCGATCCAACTGTGACGATGGAGTCACGTTAAGCTCTCTGCTTCCAAAAATAGATCTCTTGTTTATACCACGTGTTAGCGATCACGTATGCGTGTTACCCCGAAATCTCGAAATCAGGGGAGCGTAATAGAAACGATGTTTAAGCGTCTTATGTGAAATATGTAAACATCTTTTCCCTTTCAGCCCCAAAAAGTAGGATGCGCCCTCTGACATTTTTCTTTTTGGAAGTTCATCAGGGTGACTCGTCTTCAGTAAGTTTTAAGAGCCAACTGTTACGTTCATTTGGTTGAAGAATGTTTTTACATAAAAGTAGTATTTTTGAGGATAAGCTATGGAAAATATTGTACATTTAAAAAGTATAGGGTTCTGTTGATAAAGTAACTAAATAGGAAAATGTATGTGATGCTTATCGCAAATTTATTCCGATAAAGACTATAATCTTTGATAAATTTTTGATCTGCAATAAAATGGGCGTACGATGTATCTTTGTCTTCCTATCTAAGCCTTCAAACCGAGCTAAAACTTACCCCCCACAGAGTGTCTCAACGCCTGTGTCCCGCGCAAACACTCGAGTGGCCCGAACTTTACGGGTGCCTTTCCCTCCCTCTGAGGATTTCCCGCGGCATCTCTGCCACGTGTGTGGCGTGCATCAGACCAACGCGACCACATAATATATCATATTTATGTGTTGGTAAGCATTTGTATGTACCATACAAGTCGGACATATATTCGTTGAGTGGCGAATATGAAATCCACCATTGCCAGAGGTTGTGTTATCGAAACTTAACAGTACGCATTAAATGTTTAAATTTCCCGCTCAACGAATATATGTCCATCTAGTATACCTATAGCCATAAATACTCTCCCGCCAATAGTATATGTATGCGCGCACAGCTGCATACCCGCTATACCTATCATATTATGTACACGTTGTTGACTCCCCTACTGGGTACTTATAAATATGTCCTTGGAATAAATCGTTTTTCATTATCCTTGTGTCAGGAGAATATTATATACATACATCATGCTAATCGTGTTCATGCAAATTTTTTCGCCTTGACATATTCGATTAGGCACCTCTTGAACCGAGTGTCAAGATTGTCGTATCATACAAGGGTTTTGCACACTCAAGATTAGATGTTTAGAATATGGATATCGAAAGAGTGAAACCGAGAGTAAAACAATGATGCAATGCTCGCGATTTTTTGCGGATAATTCAACGTTTGTTGGTTAGCGAAGGGGTGGAGCCTGATTTTCTAGTACGGAACAATTTACTTATGATGAAGTATAAGCTGAATTATACAAGTGGTACATGCAAACAGGTAATTCACTTACGAAAAGGTCGACACTTGAGATATGTTGTTCTTACGTTGCCATACGTAAGTGATTAGAATTTTATTAATAATCGGCATAAAATCATCAAGATATTTTATATTCGATTTGCATAGTTCAATACGTCATCTTAAGGAGGCCTAATTTCAGACAGATACCTGTTTTCGTTAATAAATTGTATATTTAGCTGCAAGAACTTTCTTACAACTGTTCCAAAAAAAAACCAACATAATATGAGAAATATAAGTAAGAGCGAGAAGGCTAATTTTCAAAATATCAGGTAAAAAGGTTACTTTTCAGATTTTGAGGCAAGAAGGTTACTTTTTACAATGATTTATTTTCCTTCATATTTGAAGTTGGCTCACTAATCATAAAGTATCATTAATGATTATGATAACAATACAACTCTTGTATAAAAAAAAATAAAAGCTATATTTCGCGTAGAAACTCGCGTATTAAAAACATTAAAGACAAATCAATTTTATTTATTTTATTCAGTTATTATGACAATATTAATAAATATGTGAATTTTATTGAGTAACTACATCCATTTTAGTAAGGAGGCTCACTACCTTAAGGAATTAACGGATCATTTTTGTTAAAACTTAGTATACTGGTCAATAAAGTAATAAATGGAATTCATGTAAAGTTTTAAGACCTCTGGTTCTTTTTAAACCGAGAAATCAATGAAACAAATTTTTCGACTTTAACACGGCCTCTTATGGAAAATCGTGAAAAACGGCTACTTAATCATAAAATTGTGGTATAATGATTAGTTCCTCGTGAGCAAATATATTAATAAATATTCCGAAGCATAAATAGAACTCCAATGGTAAAAGTTAGGATATGCGCGCGCATTTCTAACCTAAAACAGGCAAAAAGTCGGTCCTCTATCTCGCACCCCCCACCAAAGGTAGTGAACCTCCTTAAGTATCCACGTAAACGTTACTGAGCGACTATGCAGCATAAAATCGGCACTTAAAAGACACTTGATATTTATGTTGCGATAATCTCACGTTTAAAAATCCAATTTGAGGGTAAACCATATTTTGTAAGTTTTTTAAAATATCGACTTTTTAACAAAGTTTGAAATTAGACACTCATCACCAGACGAAAATAAAATCATAAAAATCGATGGAGTTGACGCGCCAATACGACACATAGGTATACAAGTATACTGTTTAGTCTTGGCTCATTCGCAGTACTAGAATGAGAGTGAATATATATTTTTTTTTCGCATAAAGCACATGTTTACAAAAGTACAAATGTTACCACAAGGATCGAGTTTTGATATTTTCTAATCAATACTAATATTATAGAATGTATCGTGATCGGTATTGCCAAATTAAAATTCAAAGGAAAAAAAATAATTTTGAAAAGTCATCTTTTTGCCTCGAAATCTGAAAAGTAACCTTCTTGTCTAATACTTTGAAAAGTAGCCTTCTTGCCTACATGCTTTGAAAGGTAGCTTTATTGCATTGAGCCGACGATATGTCAAAAATTAAAAACACATCGCTTGCAGCTGTGTAGATATGTTAATTGTAAACTAATTGACTACGATTTAATATATCTACATGATAAAACTGCTGTCAACTTCTAGTGTTCCGTAAAATTTTCTCGTACATATTTTCAGCTCTGTGATTTACAAGTCGTGTTTAGGTGATCATACATCATAATTAAAAGCTGTTATTATTCATAATGAAACACGGCTAGAAAAACACAACTACCTCAGTAGTCTATGCTGCAACAACTTAGCTTGAAAATTCTTCATCTTGTAAAATAAGTACAGCAACTTTATTATCGAGTGATAAATAATATTACATCAAGAAACGTATTTGAATTCCGTTTCTTAGTTAAGATGGTTCTTTTCAAAATTCTTGCAGCGCTCCTAACAATTCAAGGTAAGTATTACTGCCATCGTACCTACCTAAATCTAAAACCACTTCATCAGATCATTGAAAAACAGATACAAAATTGTTACTCATAGTCACTAAGGCATGGAATGGTACTGTGAAAGATCCACTTCCATTTCTCGGCGTCATCTTCGATAATTCAACATCTGAAGTTGGCACATGTCTTGCTGTACTTATCAAGGAAAACTATGCTCTGACGACCGCATATTGTAAAATCAATTTCTTGGACATTAACGTTAAAGAGCTTTTCTTGAAAATTGGCAGTCTTCCACACGTAGAAAAGATTCGCATCACTAATATCATAATTCACGAAGGCTTTAATCAAAAGTAAGACATTAAGTAAGTATCGAATGTGTAATAATTAATTACGTTTATTCGAAAAAAAAATTTCAGCACCCAATGTCATAACGAGCATGACATAGCTGTCGTTCAGTTGGAACAGAAAGTGAAGCTCAACGAATTTGCAAACATTGCGAATCTACCAGAATTCGAAGAAACAGTAAATAAAAATAGAAAAAGTATTGTAGCTTACTATGCCAATAATGCTACATCTTTTGTGGTTAAAGTCACTGACAACAAGGTTTGTCAGGTGGATTCAATTTATATTCCGCTATGTAAATTGCAAGTTTGTGTCATGGATTTCAATAAAATCCTGTTAAATAATATGGTAAATATTGAAAGGGCATTATTTTGTTTAACGATAAATTGGATTATTTAATTAAAAATTTCAACATTTTACAGTACACATACCAATTAGCTTTGGTTCAAAAAGATGGCCACAAAACCGCACTGATCGGACTCTCTACCTACAGCTGGAATATTTTCACTCGAGTTTCTGCATATGTCAACTGGATCGAAGGTGTGATGAATAACTCAGTTACAAAAGATCTGAAACTATACAATGCCACGAAACAAAGTGAAAGTAGTGCAGTATTAGGAAATCCTGTAAATGGTGAGTACTTGTTGTTTTAATGGTATATTTTATAAATAGAAAACTTGCATGTTTCCTAAATAATGTTTTTTTCGGTAAGAAATGGTACACTGAATACGAGAGTCAAACGGTATTTTTTGTGTTCAATGTAATAAATAAAGAATAATTAATGAAAATTTTAAGTCATATTTAAACCAACATCACGTTATATGACGTCAGAACTTTTAAATATTCTAGGCTTTGTTCGTGTTTTCACAGGGCAAAAATCCAAAGTAACCTTATTATCTTTAACACCACGAATCACGAAATGGTTATGTACTACTCATTGCGTATTTATATAACCTCATAATAGGTCTAAATTACTTTTGATGGATTGCCTGACGTTGCTTGAAGAATTCTGATCATTCACAATAATGCTGCTTCGCATGCGCCCTCGGGGCCAGGGATCGCCCTGGCCGGATGCACATTAGTGGCGAATGCTATTTTTCCTACCAAGGGCACAGCAAGCACTCAAAAACGTCCGAGGTAGGAAAAAAATGACGTATCAACTCAATATTTTACGCCACGCAATTGTAAGGCAATTAATCTCTAGAAAATTTAGAAGTTCTGATGTCATAACCACGTTATTTCGATTCGAATAAGAGCTTGACTAATACACTCAGAAAATTTTTCATTGCTTAATCTACTCGTTACTTATAAATGATATTATAATCGACATGTATTCAATTACGATTACTTTAGTGATAGAAAGTATTAGTTGACTGAATCCTGTTGCATTCCAGTTCTCTATTGTACCATATACGAAACAGAAGTCATGGAATAACCTTTATGTTGTGTTTGACGTGACACTGGTAGAAAGCATGACTTGCATTGAAGTTCGCTGATTACCTGTTAATTAATACTAATTAAAACATCAGCAAGAACTCCTTCATTAGGTGTTAATGAATCAAGTACTTATATATAATAATTAGAGATGGCAAAAAGATAGTGACAAAGTCTCATATGTATGAAGAACTTATTAATTATCTGTTAATGAATGAAGTATTTGTACATAAGTATTTGACGTTACATAAAAAAGATAGTGACTAAAATCAATATTTATTTAGTAACTACAAATAACGCAATCTACAATATAATTAGTCGCTAACTAAAAGCTATTTCTTCTATCAGTGTGCAATATTCAATAATTATCTTTAAATTTTTAACAAATGAATATTTGCTGTTAAAAAAGTTTCCACGGCTAGCCAAGATTTGAGGGAAAAGTTTCCATATCATGTTGCCATTATATGGAATATGGGTGATCGAACTTTTTATCACTGTAGCGGGGCACTAATTAAAGAAAATCTCGTATTAACGAATGCCAATTGCGCTATGTATGATTCGACCGAGTACACAATTATAGCTGGTAGTTTGTATCTCAATGACGACGACACGCAGGAGATACCCGTCGAAAGTATTATGATTCACGAAGACTACATACAGTAGGACGTTATTTATTAACGATTGAATGCGTGATTAACATTAACTAAAACTCAAAGTTACAAACGTTTGTTCCAGCATGCCGTGCAACAAGGGCAACGAGTCGTACCATGATCGGGATAATATAGCTATCATGCAATTGAAACGAAGAGTGAAGATGAACAAATTTGTAAATATTGTTAATCTGCCTGATCTATCTTACATAAAGAATGCCAATAAAAGCAGGAAAATTATGCTAACGCTCTATCAATTCACTGATAAAGGATACGTCCTAAATTTTTTTTCAACTGATATCATAGACATACAGTCTTGTGAGTGGCCAACCATGGATTATAAATCTTATCTGCACAAATATTGTATCTCTAGCAGTGAATACAAAAGAGATGAAGGGGTAAGTATTGAAAAGGTGAACAAATATTATAAAAGTTAATAAACAATTTTTATGATTCACAGGACAGGTATGGCTTGCCTTTGGTTGAAAAGATAAACAACACGAATGTACTCATTGGACTTGCTTCCACAGACGATACGATTTTTACCAGTATTTTTGGATATTACGATTGGATCGAAGATATTATGAGTGGCAAATGTTTGAAAGTCCGTAATAATCTGGGGACAAATTACAGTTATGCATATTTGGATTTATTTTTGCACACTAACCACACATACTACTGTAAGCTGCAATCTTTTGATTTTACGCAGCCGCAGTGAAAAGACGGATGTGCTTGATGAGGAGAAAAATCAAGTTTAAAAAGATCGTGTGAATGCACGAAAACATCTGCATTTACTCACAACCAAATAAGTTTTTAAAACACAAAATGTAAATATTGTTGATATGTATGAACTTTAACAAATGATAAATATCAATGGCACAATCATTTTCCAAAAAAATATTTTTATAAATATTACTGTCGAAAAAAACGTTTGCGTACAATTAGTTATGATGAATTATTATTAAAATAAAACGAGCATCTTTGTAGTTGTGACAGTATGTTACGTCGACCATGTGATACTTTAAGTATTAAAATGACTCAGCAACGTAACTTATTTTACCCCGACGTTCTGAATAAAGTATAATCCTTCACTACTGCTCTCACGAGTACACAATAATTTACTTCCATGGTCCACGATGTCCCGCACATCTCCACAACAATACACCGCGCATGCGCTCAATTTGCATTTAATCAAATCATCCTCACCATACCGTGTCGTATAATAATACTCCCGAATCCTATGCAACGCTCGGCGATACAGAACGCTAAATCCATCCGAGCCCCTCGATGCGTTGCAAATCGACCCCGAAAATACCTCCCAAACGTCACTGACCCTTCCTCCCTGTTTCTGGAACCGTCACTACATACGTATCGACAGGCCGTACCAAAAATTATGCGGGCGCCAATACACACACATCCCTATACCGTGAACAGGGAAAAAACCCAAGAGTGGCACCGAGATCCGAGCGGCACATGATTATTATATGATACTAAAGGGGTGTACATATAGAAAAGGGAGCAGCGGATAACGGTGTGCGGCTGCTGCGGTGCAACGACCCCCGTAGCGGGGAAAAACAGATACCAGATAGAGAGAGAGGCGCTCGCGCTATCGTCCTCTTCGGAGGGGTTGAACGAGCCCCGACCGGCTCTTGACTATAAATACGGTATAACGTGTACAGCTGAAAAGGGGCGGGGGGCTTCGTAACAGCTGCTCGAGCGTTTTATGACTGTGCCCCCGTGTATATGTTGTATGGTATTAACACTCGCTCTCCTGGCCGGCCACGTGATCCACAGCCCAATCCCCGCGTGATAGGAGCTGTATGGCTCGGGTTGATGCTCGGGACCACCGCGCGCACGTGTCCCTGCACCGTGTATCATAGTTGCTTATTATTTTTTCCAGGGGGCTAGAGGAGGAGGAGGTCTCCTCTAGTGGGTAATGCTATTCTGTGCGCCGTCGGTGTGTGGCGCCGATTAGTGTTCTAAGCTTGCACGGCTCATTGGACTTGCGTTTTGGGTAATAGAGGCTGCGGTGATGCAAGATTCGTGCAAGTACAGTAGGATATATAGTGGCAAAAGGCCTGATGCGAGGCTTGGAAGAAATTTAACTTTGGCTTGTATGCTACAATCTCGTATTCGCATGAGCGTGGAGATTGATGGTTATTTGATCATGAGTGTTATTGAAGCGCCGACGTGTGGGTAACTCAGTTGGACAGATTTGTCCGTGTGGCGTTTAGTTTTGTGGTCTAATTTGTTGTTGCTTACTTTTTGTAAGATATTGTCGAATTGGGTTCGGTTGATAGTATTCTTTTGCAGCGAAAGCTGATTTTTACCTATATGAATGAAACAGTTGAAAGTATGGATTGATTCAGATACGTGTCAAGTAGATATTTAAAATCCATTTTTAATCAACAGATGAACTGCACGCGAATCTTTGTATTAGTTATTAAAAAGGTTATCAAGTGTTTTGGTATGATACTTGTTGTATATATGAGTAAATCCGCCGAGTTGTTCAGTTTCTTGTCACTCGTGATGACTGAAAAAAGAAAATTAATAAAGCACGTATTTTTCGATATTTATTTCATATGTGGTTACAGAAATATGTCGAGGCAAAATTATAAAATTATTTCAATAACTTTAACACTAAAGTAATTAATTTGGCGAAAAAATTAGAAAAATTCACATTTCTCTTTCGTCACTCGTACAAATGGCAATCTTTTATCTTTAATAACTTTTTGAGCTTTTTAAATACGGCGCTGGTGTTAAAGTCATTAAAGTAGACATGAAAATCAGAATATTTGTGAAGTTTCAAAACCGTGCCAAAATGTAACAAAATGGCACCTCGTCAAATATTTGTCACAGCTATTTTTGAGTCTTCGCATTTTTTCAATTATAAAAAATTGAAAATGCTTTGAAATGAAAATATTGTTTAATAAAATTTTTGCTTTAACAGATATAAAAAAAATTTAGACAGATAAAAGTAGCGTGCCACCTAAAATAAAAATGATTCACTTCAATGTGTAATGATAATAGTTTGAGAAACTCATACTCGGATTTTACAATTTTTATTGGCACATTGACAAATGCTATTAAATGATTCGGATTAATGGAGAAATAAGTGTATCAATGGAGAAGAAATACCATTTAAAAATATTCTATGGTGAATCTTTTATATTTCTTTATTATACAGCTTTTAGTGTGTGTATCCATTCGGTTGCTTTTGACTGCCCTAGACAAAAATTGGGAATAATTTTTAATTTATTTCTACTTATAAATATAATGCAATTAAAAAAGTTACTTGTTTCCACATATAAATGAAGAAATATTTTATTTGTATCGAGTCTCTCGATGAAATCGTATATGCGAATTATTTACATTCAAACGAAAATAACTAAAGTTTTAAAACAAGCGTGCCACCATTTTAAACAAAAAATTTAAGAACTCGGCGAATTTACTTATGTAAGTCTTTCTTTTTAACTATATTAAAGGACTGATTCATCGAAATGACGTTCCGTTATCGAGAGTTCTGACCATGAAATTATTTCCAATTTATCTACATTATACATACATGTGTTCTCTAAATTTGAAATAGTGATCGTGTTGAAAATATAAAACATAATACAACTAAGTGTAAGTACAAATAAACGTAAAAATATTTCACTTTTTAAACAAGTGGAATTTCCATTAAGCAGTGCAGTGAAAATTTAATCCAGTAAATAAACTATATGCCGTATACAGTCGATGATAGGTAATTCGTGTATTTTGTAATTTCTCAGCATTCTTATGAAGTGTAATCGCAACACATCGTCATCCGTTACTCCGGATAAAATGCTAAATTTCAAACTCTGTATCTCTTTCTATCGATTTCCTCACCTTGACACACCATTTTATGTGCCCTGAAGCTCTTGAAGCGACAACGTACACGCGCGGACTCTCGCTTGCGATACCCGACACGACCTTAAGCAGCTGATACTCGTACGCCCCCGGGTCGATTGAATAACCCGGGCTTCTACGACGCCAACTGTTGCGTATACTGGAATTTTATGCTTTTACAAACGCAATTTTTTAAAATAATAAACACAGCAATGATTCCTCTTTGCTCTGTCGAACCTTGGGAGCTGTAATACCGGCAACAACCCTTACTCTGGGTGAGGAACAATCTTTTATCACTTAAACATAAACAACATATATCATATAATATGAACACTATATTAAACATGCGGTAATGAAAAACGCGATGACCACAGGCACACCCAGTAATGTCAACACATGATACTTTCGAACCTACGGGACACTGTATATTAATTATTTTAATCAATTATTACTACGATTATTACAATTGAAGGGCTGGATCGAATAACCTGCTTCGCGCTCGGCCAGTACTGTGCTATATATATACTCTCTCTTACCATATGAACGCCCAAACATCTTTGTGATTAAATAAGAATATAATATATACTTAACATTAACTGCCAGTAAACTTCCAGCTAGAAAGTTTTTCCGCTTTATCTCAGGAATGTCTGTGCCAAGTTTTCGATCTCAATTTTGTATATAACGGAAGTTATCAGGGATTTTGTGAAAAATTACGACGGAAGACAAGAGCGAAGCAGACTATGCTTACTATGCACTCTCAACCGTAACATGTCATATACTTTTTGTGAAAATTCTTCATAACTTTCGTTATGCACAAGATTGAGATCTGAAACTTGGCACAGGCATTCCTGAGATTAAGCGGAAAAACTTTCTCGCTGGAAGTTTTTCTGGCAGTTAATGTTAAGTAGCTCTTTTTTAATCACAAAGATGTTCGGGCGTTCATATAGTAAGACAGAGTACACATAGCACAGTACTGGCCGAGCGCGGAGCAGATTATTCGATCCAGCCCTTCAATTATCAATGCAACCGCAGATACCTTTATATCAGTTATCCGTAAGAAGCTACAAAATCTATCTTGACCGACACTGTGGCGCAGCGGTAGAGTTGCAGTTTCGTCGATCGGCAATGA
The DNA here is from genome assembly GCA_030522625.1 of Copidosoma aretas. Classification (NCBI taxonomy): domain Eukaryota; kingdom Metazoa; phylum Arthropoda; class Insecta; order Hymenoptera; family Encyrtidae; genus Copidosoma; species Copidosoma aretas. The sequence continues at coordinate 15,657 of JAPYYV010004630.1, forward strand.
TGAACAATAAAAAAAAAAAAAAAAACTGTTGAACCTTAACCAATGAAGCCGCGACTTATACTTATAATCTGCCTTCCAGCAACTTTTTAAAGAATCAAACTTTTTTTTCCTTGGCAGTAGCTTGATTTGTCGAGGTACGCTTAAATTCCGTATTGATCATTACTGCGAACCAGAAAAATACAAAGTTTGAACAAGAAAATAAACACTGGATCACACGCGTAATTATTATATACGTTAACATACATATCGTTACAGTACTTTATTTTATGAATAAAAAATTAATGAAAATTCTAGATGCATGCATTTGGATTTAGGATTCATGAAAATAAAGTGACGTATTTCTGTACAAAGGTCTAAATCGCAATTTTGTTCCAACTGCAATTTATATTTTTCTGCTGCTAATTTTTTCAAAAGATTGACAATTTTGCAACTATAAACAAGCATAACGTTACATTCCGCAATGCGTTATTTGCATAGTACTTTCTGTGAAATCACCATCAATACTTAAATAAATATTGTAATTAGGTTATAACGTGAAGCTGAAACTAGTTGAGATTCTGCATGCATACGTAACAATGGTTATGCGCGCATAAAAAATTTGATGTGTGCATTTAAAAATGAAATAATTTTTCAATGTCCATACACCTGAATTCTTGGCTGCATGAAATTCATTCCCTTCCTGGCAAACATTGACCCAACTTCCGATGGAAAAGTTTCACCGTCTTACTGACCCTGTCATTTTCGTGAACATAGTTGGTCATAGTACGAGTTATGTTATCATGTTGTTTTTCAAATTCTGCCAACTCATTACTGATTTTGTGCATTACTTTTGAAAAATTTCCTTTTTTGCACTTGCCTTTTTTGTCAGTAAGCTGATTCTTCTTTAATGCATCGTGTTTTATTTTTAAACACCTTTCTACGTGATTCATAGTCTTTAAATCCTGTAAAATCATGAAACAGTTATGTTTAAATTATATGGATCGTTTTTACACTGATTTTGTTTTTTAAATAAAACAAAATTTCAAGATGATACCTTCAAAAGCTTCTTGTTAATGCTTATGTTTCGAATTTTTGGATGATTCAAGACGGAAAAAAATGTTTTTTCGTAAGCTTTATGTAATTTTTCCAGGCATGTCAAATCTGTATTGTTTGGTGTAAAATACAATCTATGTACGTTGCTCTAAAAAATTCATATATTAACATATGTGAATAATAGTGTGTTTATATAAATAAATTTTTACACAATTTGATTACCCTTATTTCATTGATTTCAGTCACATTATCCACAACAGCTACTGCTGTTCTGTATAATTGTAATCCATATCTTTTTAGTGAATTCTGAAGTCTCGTTGCAACTTGTTCGCTCGTGTATCCGTGTTTAATATGTCTTTCAGCCTTATCGTTGTTAAAATATGATTACATTGCTATTGCAATATTTTATTCATTAATCATGAGAAAAATCAGATTGCGCTACTCACATCAAGTTTATTGGTGATTAATAAAATGATCAGTACAACAATCAATATTCTAAATTTCATTGTCTACAGTTTTCCAGACGAACGGTGAGTATTAGCTCAATACTTACACTGCATGAAGAATTTATTTTTACCGACCCATGTATCGATAAGAAAAAGATATTAAGTATCTGAATTAAGTATTCATATTGAGATAAGTTAGTCAATTAAGAAACCATTACAACTTATCCAATAGGCTTCTTGCGCGTAGACTCCAGCGCCAACTTGTGGCTGGATAGTGAGTCTGTGTAATTACGATATACGGGAAGTGGCGGGGTTGATCGCTGTAAATAATTTTTTTCCAAATATTGAGATCCTTTCTGACAAGGTACGTTAACCTTCTCCATAAGAATCTTAACATCTTACCTTTATTTTTCAATACGAGACTTTGCTTAAGTAAGCTGTAAAATATTTCTTTCTTTCTTCGTCTCTTGTACGTGTGAGCTACATGGCACGTATTAGTGTCTCTATCTCTCTCACGCACTTTACTTACACATAAAATATAGCTCACACGTACGAGAGAAGGAGGCAGAAAGAAATGTTTTTCAGCTTATTTAAGCACAATCTCATGTTGAAAAAAATTTTAGCCCAAAGGTAAGATGTTAGAGATTCTTATAGAGATGGTTAACGTATCAGAAAGGATCTCAATCTTTGGAAAAAATTATTCATTGCCACGTCGACAAACATATCGTATTTGTGCTCTATTTAACCATTAAGGGCGTAACTATTTGTAACTATTGCTCTAGTTTGAAGAGATGAAATATTCCGACAAAATTACTTGATACTATCTGATAGACATAGTTTTCCATGAACTTTACTTGAAATCGAAATTTTTGTTGAGTTATTTTAAAAAATTTTAATTTAAAATGAACAAAAAATTATAATTACAACCAATCAAGGTATACGAGAAAGATTTGAATACAGATAATATTTTTGTATATTTTTTATTATTGTCTTTAAAAATACGTGTATCAATTTTTTTATTTTAAAATGCAATACAAAATTTCTGCAAGCGATTTTGTGAAATAAACGTCGTTTTGCGTAAAAAAAAAACGAGTCGGCAGCAGAGAACTCTTGCCATGCATTTAGCACAGAGTAGCCAGCTGACTTCTTACATTTGTCCTAACATTTTTCGATAAAAGCAAAATACCTGCATATTTTTAGATGCCTTTTTGTTCATTGTGTCCGTGCGAATTATATTTGTATGTGTCTATATCGAAAACGCACTGCTCTCCATTTGAGAAGCTGTGTTAAAAATTGGATTTTCAAAAAAAAACATTTATTTCAACTTTTATCAACGACTCTATACCTCATACTTCACATGGTGATATAGCTTTATTAACAATCTCATGAAATTTCATTGTTAATTTTTTTTACTACAACTAACATGTTTCCACTACTTATCTTCTAATAAGCTGAACAAATATTTACTGCTATTAAAATAGTACATCACATTCCTAAACACTACACTTCCACATCACTTTAATTTAAGCACACCGTTAACACTCCAAACATAATCCAATAAAGTTGGAACTTGAATTTGAAGCTTATTGAAATTCTGTATACGTAATAACGTTGATGTATGATAACTTTTATACATATTTACTTGGGAACAAAAACATTCCATATTTATTAATGTTGTACCGTTGTACGTTTAATGTTTATCCATCTGAATACTTGGCTGCGTAAAATTAATTAATTCCTCTTCGTGGCCAACATTTTCCTAACTTCCGATAGAAAAAATTCACCGTCTCATTAATCCTGTTGTTTTCATTGAAATAGTGTGTCAAGATATGAGTTATGTTATTATATTGTTTTTTTATTCCTAATAACTTATTTCTAATTTTGTGTATCTCTGTTGACAATACTCCTGTTTCGCATTTATTTGTTTCTTCGATAAAACGCTCCTCCTTCAAAGCATTGTGATTAACTTCGTAATACGATTGTATGTATCCAATCGTCTTATAATCCTGTACAATCATAATGTAGACATATTTTAATAGAATGTTACTTTTACGATGATTTGGTTTTCAAACTAAATACAAACTAATTTTAAGAGAATAATACCTGTAAAAACTCGTTATTTATGCTTATGTTTCCGATTTTTAAATAATTCAGGAGAGAAAAAAATGTTTGTTCGTAGGCGTTATGTAATTTTTTCAAGCATCTAAAATTTGTATAGTTTGGTGTGAAATAAATTCTTTGTACGTTGATCTAAAAAATTTACTTTCATGTATAAATTTATATACAAATAATTTTATTAAATAAATATTCAAAAAATTGTATTACCCTGATTTCATTTATTTCAGCAATTCGATCCACAGCTGCTCCTGTTGCTCTGTATATTTTTAAACCATATTTTTTTAGCGAATTTTGAAGTCTCGTTACAATATTTTCACACGAATCACCATTTTTTATATGTTCTTCAGCCTAAATATTGTTGAAATATTATTTAATTGCCACCGTCACATTTTATTGTTTTTAATTATGAGAAAAATCAGTTTGTGCTACTTACGTGGAGTTTATTCATGACAAGTATAATGGTTAGTCCAATAATTGATAGTTTGAACTTCATTTTCAACAGTTCCTCAGAGAAACGGTCTGTATCAACTCTAAGCTTATACTAACCAAAAAAGTACCGAACTATTTATTAATCCTCCTATCAAAAAAAAATGAACCACTTTGAGTAAGGCCAAGATAAAACGATTCTGATTGGTTGGTTGGATAAGAATAATTTGATTATATTGGCAGGCACTAACTGGCTAGTGCGCAGGTTTGCCTGGTTATTAATAAAAAAAATATACGTGGCAAAGAGATAAGGTGGCCAATCAAAAAACAATTACAACTTCTCAATCTTGAAATCACTTAAAATGGTCGAGTTTCATATACAATTTGAGCTGGATTTTTTCGCCTCGTATCGGATCATAAAGAATTTATTGAGATAAACAGTAATCGGAATAGTAGTTTTCGTCACAAATGTGCATCTATCCAGGGCGGTCCCTGGGATCGTTGGGACCCCCCTGGTCGGATGCACATAAGTGGCGAACGCTGTTTTTCCTACCGAGGGCGTACCAGGGTTGCAAAAGTGCCCGAGGTAGGAAAAACCTATTTAAATTTTGGGAAACCTTGTGCGGGTGCTTTGGGAGACGGGTGCTCATGTTTGTACTTTGTGCCCTAGTGGCGTAATGTACTATTATGCGGAGAACACATTCTTGAAAGGTACTGAGTAAAGTTAACTGTGTACTCTCAGACCTTTGTTTCGTGGAAAATGACCTGTCATGTCTACATAGAGTGTGTGAAGTCAATTGATATGATAAGAAAATTGATTTTAAATGCCCATCAGGTTGTTAAGCTGTGAGTTGAGAACAATTAAGTTAAGAAAATAAAAGACACCCTGATACGTAATTTTCTATGGTCAACGTATCAGAATCTTCCAACACAGGACTATATTTTTTACTGTATGTATTATTTGAACATTTCATTTCATGGTGGATATACAACATTAAAAGACCACTTTAGAAATGATTTCCGCGCCCAAGATATATATATATTCTTGTTCAGGATATTCAACACTACAACATTTTTAATTTTCAGGCTGATCGGTGAGGTATACATTATTCGATATAATTACCAATACGTACATTAACGCGTTTTAGATGTGATTTCAATATTACTGAAATTTCACATCTTTATCGTAGTTTTACATCATTTACGGCGTTTAATCATCATTTGTGATGAATTTTATCATGATATTCGTAATTAACACCCCAAAAAACATATAAATACGCGTTATAGATATGATTTCAGTGTTACCGAAATTTGACAATTTTTAAAGTGTTTTTGACGTCATTTACAGCATATAATCGTCAATTACGGTGCCTAATCATCATTTGCGGTGAATTTCTTTATGCTATTCGTAATCAGCACCCCAATAAACATGGGAAAACGCGTTCTAGATGTCAATTTAGGGTAACCGATTTTCGGAAGTACAGCCAACTATTTTAATGGACATGAAGCTACGGTTTTATAAATTACAAAATCCATATTTTCTAATACTGAAAACTTGTTACAACTATGTAGCATATTATGAGCTTTGTTCAGAAGACTTAGTTGTAATTGTACCTGAAGTAATAAAATGACATACTAACTAATGATCGGTGCAAAACTATACTCGCGGAATTAACTGTTCATCAACCTTTTTACATCTATAAATTGACATGCAATTTCTCACCTCTTTCTCCCGCATTTCCAATGTATAAATATTTGAAATGATGTTTTCGCAAAATTTTATGAAATTTGTGGTTGAAGAAATTCAATCTATTTCAATCAACTTTAAACTGATAAACGGTCATTGACTCGCTAATTAATGCAGAGCGTGAAGATTACACTGCTCTAAAGGTCAATGTTCCGAGTCCAGAAATAGTTTTAAAACTATAATTGCTATGATAAAATTTCAAGTCTTGCCAAGCCTCTTTTTAAATCCAAATTAAAATGGATCGGAGATATTTTTTCTGTTTGATATTTTGTTTTAAATCCTGTTTATCATGAAACAAACTGAGTACTGAACATTCTGCGAATCTGGCCCTTATGTGGAAACAGCTTGCCAAAACTTTTAAAGCTATCTCAATTTTCGCTCAAGTCTCGACTGCTACCCAATCTTATGGTTTCATGAATAAAAATCTGATCAACAGATATGAATAAATAGTAAAACCACCCCCTCCACCCCCCCTGGGGGGGGGGGGGGGTAACAGGGCGAAAAATGATGAAGAAGAGTAAAGATAACACAGGACCACAAAAAAAAAAAAAATTGACCCTTAAGCAAATATACGTTATTTATGTGTTTTTAGCTGCTGGATCAGAATCCGTCGCCCAAATTGCTCTATCACAACATATTTTTTCACACCTGTTTGCACGGGTACTAATTTATTTACTAAAGAGAAAGCATTGCCACTTATGGACAAGTTTTTCTTATTTAAAAACATTGTTGATGGGATGCAGCGATCTAGACATCGGATTCTGATTCAGCAGCTCAAAAAACATGAAGAATGTATATTTGCTTGTTGGTCAATTTTTTTTTTTTTTTTCGTGGTCCTGTGTAATTAATAGAGTGCGTAGAACATGTTATCAAGCAAATATTAATTTGCTAGTGATGAATCTTACCAAAAATGCTGTTACCAAGTGATAGCATCTGCAGTGTGTTAAGGAAGCAGCCTTATTGACACCCCCCCCCCCTTACGTCCTTTCATAAAACTTGTATCTATTATTTTAAAGTACAGGTAATATAAGTTTGAGTATGAAAAAATCATGTCTTGTATTTTTTTTCGCACTTAGGATTATTAAAGAAGGCCTGTGGAAGCCGTTTTTTTTTTTCAGATGAGATATTAACATAATATTAAGATGATTTAATTCAGATGATTCAACATTGTACGACTTTTTTAAAGTGTCTATTAGCAACCAACCCATGTATTTTTCATAATTGGCATTTCAGTTTTACTAATTATTTGAAATAGTCTGATCTTGCTTAAAAATTCGTAGGCGAGGTTAGTGAATTTTACCATGCTTGTACTAAAAAAGCACTAATTTAAATTTTCAAAATATTAAAATTTTTAGGTTGTTTTTTTTCATTCTCTGGCAACCGGCCCCTAAAAAGCACACAATAAAACCCATAATCTCACGCATGCTTTCCTCTCTATGTAACTAAACTACTTCACGTTGTTTTCCAGACCACTCCGAGGATACGCGCCACGACTGGAGCAACGACAACAACGTCGAGGCCAACGGCGCGAACTACACCTTGTGAGTACGCGTGACTGAATCTATGCTCTTTCAATTGTCCATTCTTTTCCCCCGGAAAAGGTAAAAAAAGGCCGGCGGAACAATCCCTGTCCAGATATAAATATCCCCTTCGCCGGCCCACTTCGCCCTGTTGATCTCGCTTCACACAACCCCACCCGCCGACGTATCCCGTACACTGTATATATATGCACGCACTCCACTTCAAACTCCGAGAAGTAAAAGTGATTCTTCTTTCAACGCAACAAAGCCCCGAAATCCGCCTCCCCTCGAACAGGGAGTCCCTCCCACGCAAGCTTCGCGCGCGTCCACGCACAACGCGAGCGATAATTGTATCAAAGAACCGCCACCCCGGACTCCCCGATCGCGCCCTGTTAAACAAATCTTCTCTTTTTTTTTTTTTTTTTTTTTTTTTTCTTTCTTTCTTTCTTCTTTCTCT